>CAEGAE010005211.1:0-72002 GCA_903067095.1 Girardinus metallicus | reverse complement strand
ATATTATTCCACCACCGTGGAAATCGGGGGATGGGGGAAAAAAAGGAAAAAAAAATTAAAATTTAAAAAAAAAAAAAAAAAAACCACAAAAAATTCCTCTAAAAAAAAAAAAAAAAAAAAAAAAAGTGTCTCTGTGAACATGTGTCCTATGCAAAGTTAAATGGTAAATGGCCCCAACTTGTACAGTGTTTTATCTAGTCCAGAGGACTCCAAAGTGCTGGGGTACACTGACAGAAGTGGTGCTGCCATGCAGTGGCGCCACCAGTAGGCAAGGTAGGTGAAGTGTCTTGCCCAAGGATACAGCAACTAAAACAGTGGGGGTTTGCAAACCACCAATTACAGGACACAATTTTGCCAACGTCGCCAAACAAATAACATATTGACTTAGGCTTGGCAGCAGAGTCACTCCTCAACCTCTGGTATCGTCCTACCCAATTCAGCCATCACATTTTTCAACCCCACTCTCCCTCACCCTCAACTAGGTCTCTCCTCATGTCTGGTTCTGCTCTTCATTCCATCACCCTTACTCTTATTCTTCATCTTGAACTAATAAAATTCACATTAATATTTTGCTGAGTGCCTTAAAAATGACTAGAGGTCATTGTTTGACATGTTTTATGGTTCAGTTTCACTCTCATCAAAGCAAAATCAAAAACCAGCACTGGTTTCAGTTTCTTGTTTGTCTATGGTAACCAGAGAATAAGCGTGTGTGTGTGCATGTTTGGGCAGTCAGCTGGCCTCCATGTGCTGATGGATCAATAACCGGCTGACTCTTCGCAGGAAGTCTCCACACTGCTTCGAGCTTCCAGGCAGAGGCCAGTATGCTTTCTGTCGATGTGAGTTTCCATGGGAACAGTCCACTGGTCTGTGGGTGTGTGTGTGTGTGTTTGTTGTGTGGTGGGGGGTGTTTACAGGGGGTTACAGTGAGACTGAGCGAAACAGAGTGAGACAGAAAGACAAGGGAGACGTAAAGGTGACCACCGAGGTCGAGGCGAGACGACTGAAAGGGAATAAAGCTGAAAAAAAATAAAAGAAAATCAGTGGAACCTTAAGCGCGCACACACACGCAAACACAACAAACACAAAGAGCAAGACAGAGAAATATCAAAAGAGAAATGATGACAGCAAAGGTAACCTCTGCAGATAAGGTCGTTTTGTGTCCTCATTGCCTTTCCCCTCTCGTATAACACTCCCCTCTAATTGCCTCCTGCCCTCAGCCTTTCTCTGCTGATCCATCCCACAGGGAGAATATGAAGGCGGGCTGAAGGGGTAGCGGGGTAGGCCACAGGCTGTCTGTATCCTGGGTTCCCTCCTAGCAACCCCCTCAAATAAAACCAGGGAGCTCCTGTGCGGGGCCAGCAGGTGGCCACTCGCCTTCTGCCTGGAAGTGATGCAGCGCTGTTGCATATTTAACTAAAGGCCAAGGGTGACTGAGCCGGGACTGATTTTATGTACGTGTGTGGCTAAGCGCGGGTGCCCACCACTCAAAGAGGCGAGAGACACTTGCTGGGAAAAAAAAGCTCCATCTCTTCATATTCGCACACACACACAGAGAGAGAGGAAGGCATATGGCGGCAGCTGCCCAGCGCGTGCCATGATTGTGCGCGCATGAATAATGAGCCTCGCCTCTCAACGGGGACGCGCATCTCTTGATGAAAAAGATGAAAGAATTGTGGGGTGGGGAAGGAAAAAAAAGAGGTGACAAAAAAAGTAAAATAAAGGAAACCTCCTGTAGAGCTGCTCCTTCTCCTGTGAACCATAGCTGTAAATTTAACAGCTGGCTCCTCGTTTCATCATTAAAGTCCCTGTTCTCGGCTCCTCTTCGCTCACCCTCTGTCTTGTTCAGGTTAAAATGACATTTGCTCTCTTTAGCTTTTTTCATTCCTGCTCATTTTTGAACACGGTTCCCAGGTGTTCCCCACCGCCACAGGAAAGAAACCCTCAGAGCTCTCAGAGGAGGCAAAACAGAGAAAATGCACATCAAACTCTTGACATGCCTAGATTTAAATTTTGTGATCATTTATGAACCGATGAGCTTCCGGTGGGCGTATGAAATAATTCTGACTCTGGGTCAAGTATAGTTTTTAATATTTCTATATTACTTATTTGTTTTACTTATTTTTCTATTTTTGCCTGGCTCTTTAATAAATCTAATTCTTTTCGGTGCCAATGTGAGAAAGTTTTCCATCGCAGTCATTTAGACTTTGATGCCTTCCACTTTCGACTTTCAAAGTCGACCTTCAGAGTCGCTTGAAGGTCGACTTTTTTCTGTTGAAATCCAAATTGAACAATTGTCTGCATGTCACTGACTTGAAGCAGTCCGCTGGGTTTCCTTAGAAACGTTTTAAACTACTTTGAATAATTAATTGAGCCTTATGTACTGTTGGATAATAAGATCAGTTGGAATGTATGTAGTTGAACTGAAAAAATTTTTTTTTTGGAGGAGGGAGAGTGCCGGGAGACGACATTTGTTCTCTATTGGTGAAACTGAATTGAGTTGCTGGTTTAATACATAATTTATTTTTGTCTGGTGAACCAATCTGAGTTGATATTCTAAAGATCATGTCTAAAGGTCTTGAAGCAAACATCTGTCAATCCATCCAACCATCCATCCATCCATCCATCCATCCATCCATCCACTGTCTATACCCGTTTGTCCATACAGGGTAATGGTAGGGCTATCAGTTAACAACAAATTTAAGAAGGAATTATTAAATAAAAGCCTCTTAAGAAACACTAATAATCAGGGTCAATTTATAGTCAAAAAAGTGAAACTCTTTTTTTATATATAGTTTGAAATAACTTTAAACACTCAGAATCTTATCACTATACGGCTGTGTAAAAACACTACAACAAATAAATAATCAAATTAAATCTGTGTTCTGTGTCTCACAGTATTCCAGTTTTTGGCTTTACCTGAGAGTCTCCCTTTGGACAAATTTAATGTCTAACTTAGATCACCTTAGACTCAAAAGTACTAGTTAGTGTAGGAGCATGTACTGAAATGCCAAAAGCTTCATAACACCCACCCAAAATTTCTGTTCCTGTAACATTGCTGTCTTTATTCCTTCAACCCGTTTTCTCTGTTCTCTACTATTTTTAAGACCGTCTTTGTTCTTGTTCCTCTATTCTGTCTCTGCTTTATTACCTCCGGCGCCCAATTGCCCAGCGTCTCGTTGCACTATCCAAAAATGATGCCATTAATTATTTGCCCAGAGATTATGTGATTAAGCTTGTGTCTGCGTGTGTGTGTGTGTGCTGAGGGTGTGTCACTGTCTTCATCTGAATGCATCGCTGAGTGTGTATGCCTGGATGTTGGTTTGTGCGCTGCGTCTGGTGGCCATGTTATTAGATGACAAAATTAGAGAGGGCGAGCCTGCATGCATGGGCAGTTTGGTCATTAAATTGTTGACCTATTGCTGTTCTGTTTATCCAAAGAAAACAAACAACATAATAACAAACAAATAATATCCTCGTCTGAGTTATTACACCAGCAAAAACAATTTATGAAGAAATTAAGAAGCCACATTTTGTTAATATATTTAAAAAAATCTTCTGATGTTTTTGTTTTTTTCTTTTAGTACCAGGTTATGTTTTTTTCTGAGGGTATTATTTGCAAACTCTGATCAATTGTTCTTTCGTTTTATTATTCTTCATTTTAAAAAAGAAGCTAAAACATATTTCCTCCTGTTCAGTCCAGAAAGTCAAGTAAGGCAACCCTTCTTTTGAGTCTTGTGTTTGTTGCTGTAATGCTCATTTCTGCCGCTAGAGGCAGTGCAGTAGAACCCAAATTTGAATAGAAAACTCATCTTTGGACGTGAAACAGATTAACAAAAACTGGGCAGTATTTTTAGGATGCTCCATCTTTGAATTAAATGATCTCCATGCAACTTTTTGATTACATCTGAATAGTTTTTTTTTTGTTTGTTTGTTTTTTTGGGGGGAGAGGGGAATTTGGTGGTTCAGATCAAAATAAATAAATAAATGAATACATTGGTCTTGGCATTACACTTCATTAAATCCTTGTTTGTTTGCGTGTTTCACACACAAACAAAATAAAAAGATTTTTAAAAATAGCCTATCATAAATATTATAAACTGCTCAACACACATGATGTGTTCACTGACATCACCTCGTTTTACATCTGATAAATGAAAAAAAAGCTCTAAAGATCTGACAATAGGTCTTTAAAACTTCCCAGCACTCTCCACAGGCCACAAACACATGTGCTCTATGGACACAAATTATATTTTGAATGAAAGGGATTTGCATATGAAAGAGTGTAGGAATAACTAGAAAAATGTGCAAAAATGTTAGAAGAAGGGAAAGTCGATTGCAGATCAAGTCAAAGGGAAGAAAATAGATATTTACAGATGCACATAAAAACAAAGTTCTTTGGGACACTGTGGGCGAGATTCAGGGAAAAAGACTGATTCATCATGCTCTGTGTCATACAGAGGGGAGGGGACTGCAAAGGAAGGTTTATAGGCCAGCTGTGTGTAGTCTTTTAGTCAGTGACCTAAATCACAGAATAAAAAAAAAGAGAGAATAACCGTACAGAGTGTTTGTGGGGGAAGAGGGCTGTTCATGGGTTTAAGCAATGTGAAGCAATGATAACTTGAGAAGACGTGAGTAAAAGACGTGGAGAGAAGAAGGGATGCGACAAGGTTCTGATGGATGGCGGTGAAGTGGTGTTGAAGACAATAATAGACAAAGAGGAAGGGGAGCAAAAACGGTGACATTTATGGAGTTGAAATTATGCGGCGCAGTTATAAATATCCGAGCTTGTTATTCCTGCGTTGCCTGTTTTACATTTCCAGTGCAAAAACTTTGCGACTGCAACGACGGTTCACTACACAGTACACACACACACACAGCATCTCCCTGCAGCCACGGCGAAGCACCACAACATGCATGAGGGAACAGAAAACATCTGAAGCATGCCAAGCTGTGAATTCAACATACACAGGGATCATTAGGCGTATTTGGACAGCAAAGTGCCGCTGAATACACAGCATTAAGTTTAGATTAAATTGGAAATGAAAGGAGTAACTCATCTTCAGAAAACAAAGCATCACTTGCAGATATTTGGTCTAGAAAAAAATAAAAAGGGGAGGATCTGGGTTTTCCTTGTTTTGAATATTAATTCAGGCAGATAAGTGCGTTTCTAGTGCTGAGAATGTGATCGGAAACAAGGGCAGCATCCATTAGCCTCACTCAGAGGATTCTTGGCTCCTCCTGGGAACCTCAGCGCAAAACAGCAGCGCTCACAGCGCTGTGGCTCGAGTAGCTCAGTGTGCTGTCAGGAAGATTCAGGAACAGCTTGGTATTTATCTCATCATACCTTTCAAAGCAGCTAACATTTCTGGGTGAACAGAGGGTTCACAGCTCTGATTCACACTCCAGTTTTCATTATTGATCCAGAATATCAAAGATTTATTGTGAGCCGGTACCTTCGGCTCAGATCTGCTCATAAAGTCACTGCGACATATCGAGACTTAGCATGAGAACAGTGAAGTGACTCCACTACATAGCTACACTCACCGGCCATTTTATTAGGTACACTATGCTTCAACAGAGTTGGACCACATTTTGAGAACGGCCTTAATTCTTTGGGCCATGGATACAACAAGGAGTCAGAAACGTTCCTCACTAATTTTGGTTCATTTCGATATGAGCAGGAAGTCGGTGGCAACAGAGGAAGGCTGGCTATCATAAATGACTGAACACATGCAGCACAGAAACTGTGGAAAACCTAATAAAACAAAAATCTGCACAAACCAACATCGGTATGGCATATGTACAACACCGAGCATCAGAATAAACCAAACACCAACGTTGTCTATACATGGAAAATGTCACCACGGCTCATTATCCAACATGGCGGTCACACGTTTAGAAACGTCTGTTGCACTTTTGATGCTAAGTGTCACCTAAATAAAAGCCACACAAAGCACTGTGCAATGCACTATGAGCGAAAACCCTTAAACTTAAAAGGCACAAATCTGCTTTAACTTTTAAGTGCATAACATGAGATAACTATATTGTTGATAGTATTGCCAGTAACTGTTAACTTTGGGCATCATTTACAACTACTAGAGAATCCTGTTGATTTACCAGGTGGACAGACAGACGGTTTAAATTCTAGTAGCAGAAGAAAGCAGGTGAGATAGATTTTGGAAAGCCGTTTCCATCACATGGTTTCCACCCTGCTGTAGGTCCACGGCAGGTGTGACGTCAAACCGAGCTGGAACAGCGTCCCAGACCCAAGACAAGCCACGCATTATTTCTACATGGTTACAGGGACAGAGGACAGTCAGAGAGCCAACATGGCTCTGAAAATACAATTTCAAATAAACAGAGGCTATGTTTATTTGTCTAAAAGTATTCAGATATATAAAAAAAAAATAGCAGCAATAAATTGCCTTCTTTGTAGTTACTATATTGTGCATTGAAATAAAAATGCGGATTAAACATAAAACATTTCCCAAAAAAAAAAAAAAAAAAAAAAAAGCAAGCCGGGATACTTCTTTGATCTGCCAAACGTGACAGAAAAAAAATAAAAATAAATAAAAAAGTGACAAGTGAACCAAACGTAAAGTGATTCTATGCATATGATTTCATGCACCGGGAAGCTTTTTGAAAACTCTCCATTGCTCTTCTTGCAAATTCCTAGTTTAAAAAAAAAAAAAAAAAGTCTAAGCTCATCTTTTTCTCCTCTTTACATGTTTTAAAAGTTAACTAGACCAGTTGCTCAGATTGTTTCTCATCTCTCGCAATTTGGCACGTGCCGCAATAACAAAGAGACACTTGTCCCAATCAGACGACCAAACCGGTCATCAGCCTGTGGAGCACATCTGCAATCTGAGCCTGTAAGTGCCACTCATCTCTGCATCCCTCTCGGACTGGAGCGGCTTCTGTCTGGATTTGAGTCAAACTGTGTTCACATTCAGATCAGTGGAGCTTTGTGCGGGCTTGGCTCTGGCTCCTGCATCACCCAGTCAGTCTGTCTGTTTGCTTGGCACCCTGCAAGTCAGCCTGCTGCCAAAGCTCAGATGGGAATCACAAATTGGATCAATAGTGAAGCCAGGAGCGAGCGCTACGTCTTATTGCATCACTGTGCTGCCTCCAGATTACCTGTGAGGGGAGCAACGCTAATGGATGGTGAAAAGGGAAGACTGCACTTTAATGCCGTGATTGCATTACACTTGAACGGTTTGAGAGAAAATAACTGATTGCAAAAATGACTCTAATCGATGACATGCCGCACCTTACAGAAGTATTCCCGCTCCTTGAACCATTTAATTTTTTTTTTCACTGCAAAAACAAAAAAAATCTTAACAAGTATCTTTTGTCTACTAGTTTCTAGTGCAAATATCTCAGTCCACTTGAAATGCTACAAATTTAACTCACAAGTAAATTTCCAGCAATTTATAGAAGCTTGTTTTAAGTAAAAAAAAAAACAAAAAAAAACCTTAATATTGATGAAAAAGTACTACTAGTTCCACTGGCAGACTGATTTTTTCCACCATGGAAAAAATATTGTTACAAGTTAAATAGTCTGCCAGTGGAACTGGTACTTTTTCATCAATATTAAGAACAAATTTACTTTTAAAAAGTTCCTATATGTTGCTGAAAAGTTATTTGTAAGTTTTATATCAGATGTATTAATTTTATGTTGTTGTTTTTTTTTTTTTTTTGTAGTGTTGTGATGTTATGTGATAGACCAACACAAAGTAAGCAATACAGCAGTCCGTCAGACCCAAGAAAACACGGAGAGCTTCGACCTGTGCAGTAGATTCACATTTACTTTGTTCGAAACCAGGTTTGCTGAAGTGCATCGAAAACACCGTGAAAACTAAAAGAAGACTAAAATACATCTGCTTACGTGCTTTCGTTTAACGTAAAACATAAATACATCACATAACAACGCTAACTTCATGAACTAATGCAGCTCTAAACATGTACCTCGCCCCGGTGTCCAAGGGCTGCGAAGTTTATGGCGGTAAAGTCCGTGTTGCGCGCCACAGTTCAGAGCCACAAAAATGAAGAATTTCCTCCTTTTCCTCTTGTCTTTGGGATATTTCAGCCCAAAGTGCTGACTGACAGGAGACTAGCGACGCATCCTCTTATTTTTCGGTTTAAATGAAGGCGCTAACTCATCATGACCCAAGCTACAGCACCCCCTACGGGGCACCATGGGCAACAACCAACAATCAGCACGGATCGGACATTTACAAGCAATAACTGCAAAGCGGATGGAAAAAGAATATCTATAAACTGCATAAAGAATTAGATTTTACTCTAATAGCTTTAAATAAACTCTAGTGCAAACAAATACCCAAGAAGTCTACTGAAATATGCTTATTTTTTCTTATGAAGGACTCACAAGAAAAAATATGCAGAAAATAAGATCACCATGGTGACCAGGGGAAGATCGGAAAGATCAATAAGGTTCTCAGAGGAAAATTCTAAGCTAACTCTGCACAACATTCTGACCACACCATCCCAAGTAAGAAACATGGAGGTGGTAGCATCATTCTGTGGGAATGCTATCCTCCTTTATGCACAGAAATTCTGGAGTTGACGGGAAATCGAATGGAGCTAAATACATGAGAATACGGCAAGAGAATCTACTGGAGGCAGCAAAAAGCTTAAGACTGGCATAAAACCTGGGCTGGCATAGAATGGTTTCTATTGAAGCATTATCATTAGAATGACCCAGTTAAAGTCCAGACATGTCTAGAGAAAAATCTGGGGCAAGAGTTCCAAAAAATTATCTTCACAGATAATTCAGTCAGACTGAGCTTGAGCTATTTTATAAAAAAAAAAAAGGGCAAATATTTTAGTCCCTGAAGGTCCAAAGTTCCCCAAAAAACATGAAATTATAATTGTTCAAGGCTTTTCTTTAAAATACATAATAAGTTGGGAGTCTTTAATATGATCTGTCTTATTTGCTGTTTACTTAAAGATTTGCAATGAAACCATGTTAACTTTATTTATTCAGCAAACCGACAGCCTCTTACTATAGAAAAGATGGAAAAAGCATTAGATTGCATTTGTCATTTAACTTTCACTACCTTGTATCTGTCTAGAAACACAAGGGGAGCTCTTCAAATGTAAAATATAAAAAGACGAGATGAAAAAGTCTTTGTCTCACAGATCTTTCGGCGCCGACAGCCGTCTAGAGGCCACGGCAGCAAAGTGGCAAGTATCTGTCACTCTGCATCTAAAAGACATGCTGCCACACTGCAAGGCAATAAATGGCAGTAATAACCCCCTTTAACCTACATTATCTGCACCCATGATTTCCTGCCGCAATGCAAATAGAAGGCACAATAATTTGCAACCCGCTGCACCTTTTAAAAGTGGAGCATTTCCATATACATTTCATACGGTTGACAGGATAATTGAGACCAGTACAAGTGTTCTCGTTTTGGCAGAATACCAAGGAGCAGTTAAACTCGAGGGTTTTTTTTTTCCTCTTCTTTTACATAATTACTGAATCGGTGGACATGAAAAGCCTTGAGACACGCATTAGGGTGGAGAATAAGCAGATTCAGCAGAACAAAATGGCTACATTTCCCCATTTTCTTTTGAACCATGTCTTAAACGTCAAGGCATTTGCAATTTCTTTTTGTTTAATTTATTACTGCATGTAGACACTCATCATAAGTGTACAGAGCAAGACTTGAATCTGGAATTCTGCTATTCTTACGCCCTAGGGATCTACAAGCTTATTTACCAAATATTTAGCAGCTTTTAAGACTCCTCTAGTCGTCGCTATTAATGAACAAAGCAAATAATTTGAGGTTGCAGGTTTTTCTACAGCAACTACTCTACTTTTCTAATCCAGTCAGAATAACAGAGTGATATCAGCTGATTAAATGACTAGCCGGTCACCAGCAGCGTTTGAGATCTGGTTTATTAATTGACTTTCATTAGCTTTGTTAGCTTTGTTAGCTGCTAGCTCTTTGCCGCCACTCAGGCTTTATGCAAACTCAAGAGAGTTCAAGAAAATTTCTGTCTCAATACCTTTTAACTAAGCCCTAAGCAAACATTTGCAGTCGTATTTAAGCTTTGCCTCCACTTTCTTTTTTTAAGCTTAACATTTAAACCTGCTACCCCATTTAAACCTGCTAGCATTTAATTTTTCTGAACCATCTAGATTGCTTTAGCATATTTTTGTCTCTTTGTACATGTGTTCAGTTGTTTTCCTTCCTCTTATAGACCTATTCCAAAACAGATCATTTATATTAAAACATGCCAATTAACGTGTGCTTGATGAATAACTGCAGAAAGCATGCAAAAGCAGAACTTCTTCCATGGCCGAATAAATAAATCACGTTACTTTAACCCCCTTCATTTAAAATACAGCAACATGGTGTTCCTGTAGGCTAACTTGTCAGTTCATTACCAAAAAAAATCCATCACTGAGGCAGTTAAGTAGAATAAATATTAATGCATGTTGCCTTTAATTATCAATTTGACAACTAAGTGTCGTCTGTGATTATGCTTGACTCTAAGGGTGTTATTTTTTGAGTTGAATGTTCTTTGGAGCATTTAAATATGACTCATAAATGTTGTGAAATGTCAAAAATCTCAGAGAAAAACCACTTTGAATGGAGGTGACTTGAGCTTCTTGTCATTTTCAGACCGTCCTGCTGATTAGTGTTAATGTGTAAGGTGTGCCTCTGCTCCTGGATTGTTTTGGTCATGCTTTTAAATAGATTTCAACGTTGTTTGATGTTAGAAGATTGAGACCCATTGGTAGATTAGTTTTAAATCCAAATTTTGTGCACCGGAACAGTATGTTCTGGTTGTGGATCATATTTGTGCCTAGAAGAGAATTTTTGTCCGTTTGAGATAAAACTGGTAAGATTTTATTTATTCATAGTTCCCTTGATTATATAAATAAAATATCAGATGTTTTATCTACTTATGATGCTTTAAGAAACTGATATTTTCTTTAAAAACTTTGGGTTCTTTTTATGTATTCTGTTCCTCATTGTTCTTTCTTGTAGATGCCACTGGTAACACAGAGAGAAATTATCTGGAGAGAAGAAATAATCTGGTACAGTACATATTGAGTCTTTAAACTGAAGGTTTTATTTACATAGTCCCAGATTATAAAACATATGTATTGTTAGTAAATCTGTCTTTATGCTTACCACTGTTTGTCCCAATGTTCAAAAAAACAACAGTCCAAAAAAAAAAAAAAAAGAAACAGAAGTACCACAGGAGAAAACATCCGGTAACACTTTACTTGACAGGGTGTGCATAAGACTGACATGACACTGTCACAAACACGATATAACACCTGTCACGAACATGAAGGAGTCTTTATGAATGTCTATGACTGTTGTCATGAAGTGTCATTTGGTAAATAATGACACTTTTAATGCAAAGTTGCTCTAAAAATTGCATTGAAAGTCCATTAAAAGTGCCAAATTTGCAATAAAGTTTCATGATTTACAAAATAATCCAAATTCGCACTTCTAATGGACTTTTAATGCAACTTTTAAAGCAACTTTGCTTTAAAAGTGTCATTATTTACCGAATGACACTTCATGACAACAGTCATAGACATTCATAAGGACTCCTTCATATTCATGACCGGTGTTATGTCAGTGTTATGCACACCCTGTCAAATAAAGTTTTACCAAACTTCCTTTTCAGGCTGCGTGTAGGTATCGTTTATTTTCCCACAAATCACCAGCCAGTAGTTTGGCAAACTCCCTTCCCCTCATATTTTAAATCTTTACTGAGACCGTGAACCAGAAATATAGTTTTTCCACACATTATAGAAGACAGCCAAGCACACACCCCCTCCCTATCATTTGAGTGCCAAATGTGCAGACTCTGATCTTGTCAGCATGACGTAATGAGACCTTCCTGCTTCAGACGACCTCCATTCCAGCAGATCACTGAGAGTTTCGCCCCAGATCAAACGCAGCTTAGTGCATGTCGTGTGATCACAACATGTGGCTTAGTGATCACGTTTCTGTGTTCAGCAACTGATTTCTCGACATTGTTACATTACAAGTACAGTGACATGATTTAATACCTCAGATTTAAGTGGTGAAATTGCTACTTGTATTATTCAGAATAAAAGTAGCTGGATTGTGTGCAAACTGTAAACACTAAAAGCTTAAATATTAATAAAACACAATACTTTTGGTTCCTGTTTGTGAATTCGCTCAGCAGTGACGAACACTGAGAATAAATATTCATCTCAAGAAGCTCTGAAAGCTTTTGGAGGTTAAACATCTACCACCTTCTGTGACACTTATGCTCGTTTTACTATTCACTCTTTAAAGCTGAAATCACCTGCTGATGCAACATCCTGACTTCATCACAAACCCAGTGACCTCATGCTAGAAAAGGGTTGGGGTGGCTGTGTTTTGTTTAAACATAGAAGTAAGCTGCTTACTACGCAGACAAATAACCCACTGCGTGTTGTTCAAAAGAGACGGAGTTATAGAAACTCGCTGCTTTATCTCACCTAAATGTGTGTTCATTTGAACTTTCTGGTATTCCACAGTTTGTGCATGCTGAGTGCAGATTTTTTGAGACAGATAGTCTAGTGTGCAAATGCAGTTTTATGATGTCATTAAATAAAATCTACCAGCAAGAGGATTTTTTTTAGAGACATGTTGGTTTAATCAGGGGTCATTATTTGTCATATTTCAAGTCAACTGACCCAAAAGGCAAATGGAAGCACAAACATTGGTGAGTGAGTAAAATACAAAGCAGCTAGAAATGCATTTGTTAAATCCAATTATCCATGAGATTTGTTCACTTTTTACTGTCTTCAAAATTAAAATATATATATATTTAAAAAGGAAAATATTGGCTTGATTACAAAGGTATGAAACAGTTTGTTTTACAGTAATTTTAAGTAAGTTTTATTTCAAAGTTCAGGCGCTAAATTCCAGTATTATAAAGATTTGTCACCTTTAGACTGTCTTTAAGAATTTATTTCTATTAACTATGATACTTTGCTATTTTCTTGCAGCAAATAAAAAACACAGGATTAGATTTGACTATTTTATTGTTTGTTGCTTCTGCTCAGTTTCGTTGCTCAGCTTGTGTCATTGTGGGGAGAACTGCCTCAGCTGAGGAACGGGAGCATGAGCTGAAGGGAGTCTACAGAGAGATGAAAGTGCCTGAATGGACATGAATCCCTTTTCAACTCGAGCTCAGGTGGAACTTGACAGTCAAACAGCGAACTAATTAGATCTGGCAGAGCTTTATCTCCATCCTGCTGCGAGACAGTTTGGTGTCTTCTTGTTGCTGAATGGGACACGGCCAAGATTTCATAAATCCCTGTCCTAGTCAGATATGCCTCAGGAGGTCTTTTGTACTGTTTGGTTCTATTCGCTGACATTTTTGGGCACAGAAAACAGAGAGTATCACTCACAGGTACGACGCCCTCCACGTTTATTGGTACTCCTAGAAAAGATGTTTGAAAAGCCATCAAATATGTTGCTATTTTATAGCAGTGGATGAGACACTTTGCTGTTGAAAACCCACTTGTTGTTTCCTTTTTCACTTTACTGGTAGGGCCCTTCTGGAATTTCATTGAAAAATGTCCCGATTTTGCAAACATCTCATGTTTTGCTAGTAAAGCAGGGCCACAGCATGGCAGCATCTAGCCTTGTCTGTAACATTCCCAGTTGCTTTGAACATCCTAATTATTTGTCTGAATTTAGAGGAAAGGAAGTTCAGGCAAACAAACAACTAGGATTGTTTTCATAGCCATTCCCTGATTCATGGAGATCAACACAAATCTGCTGCACCGGAAATGCATCTCCTTTTTTCTTTCCTATATTTTGTCAGTGTCGTGTTATATTTGAATCACAAGGACATTCATCAGATGCCAATTGAAAGTCACCCAAACAATAATAATTTTTAAATAAAGCAGTAGTTTGCATTCATTTTTTAGAAATCATCTGGTATAGCAATCATTGTGGTACTCATGATATTGTGGGGGAAAAAAACTTAACAGAAATAAACTAGGAAACTTTAGTCTAATTTAATTTATGTGTATGCAAACTTCTGGTTTCAACACAAAAGCCACTCAATTACAGCAATTTCCATGTGAAATTAACAAACTGAAAAACGCATTTAATGGTAAAACTATATAAAGTATTAAAACTGCTATGCTTTTCACAGTCAATCAGATTCAAGTAAGTTCACAGTTTTAGGGTTAAGCGTTCTGTGTACTGTCTGTCACATCAAAACATGTAGCGTCCCTAAATAGCTAATGAAGCTCCACAGGGGGGCACCGAGTCACAACCCATCCTGGGGAAGGGAGCTTGAAAAGCCCGTCAGCCTGAGTGAGCGTTTGTAATCCAGACTGGAAGTACTATCCCACTGTATCAGGCCTGTTTCCTATATAAGCTTCAACCGATCATGCTAGCCCACGTCCTCATAAACCCAAACCAGAGTGCTGTCAGCTCAGCGGGGATTCATTAAGCAGACCGCCCTCGACTCCCCGCTGCTCTTACTGTCTCAGTAGTGCTGGATATGCACTTTGGGAACATTGGCATGTGAGTGGGTGTGTGTTGGGAAAGGCGTTCCAGGAGTGTCATGCCTTAGCGTATGTGCACGCCAGCTATGGTGGTTAAAGCTTTCGTGTGTGCTTGTCGTTGTCTGTGTCGGTAGGAGGTCTGGTTTTAAAGAAACGCCATGACCAATGACTTCATCAGAGAAACTGAAAAAACAAAGTCAAGTGCTGTTTCAGAGCTTAACGAGATGAAGGTTTGGACTAACTTTCAAAGCGAAAACATCAGAAGTAATCCAGAAATGTGTTGCTCTTATTAAACAATAAGAAGGCAAATTTCCCTAATCGCTCCTGATGCACAACCAAACGTTGCATTAAATTTAAAGTTGGAAAAATCTGCAATTAGCATTAGTTGATTTTTGTTTCAATTTTAATCTTACAGTGCTTGACATGAACTTAAATAATTGAAGAGCGTGTCATTCTGGGAGAAAGGGACATCTATAGAAAGACAATGCATTCCCTCACATTAGAAAGATATGTGTTAATGAGAGGTCTGATTTGAATACGATCACAACATTTTGAGGAAATCTGCACGCACAACCTACTTTTGGTGCAAAACTAAAAGTAGCTCATTGAGCGTTACATGGCAATTAGACCCTGAGGTGTGTAAGGAAAAGGTCTAAGATCACAGCAACACACACATGCAGTGTCCTGTTTTCACTATCCCTCATTCAGATGGACGCTCAAAAACCATGGGCTTGGTGCCTCAGTCCCCAAATAAATAAATAAATAATATATGCTCAGGTTTGTTTTCTTCCAAAGAGAAGTTTTATTGAACTAGATCCTCAGATGCTTGGATTGTGGATGGATATGTGAACTTTCCTCTGACCTTATCGTGCCTGCATTGTTTGTAAGAGCAACGTCTCGCTTGGGAGAATAACAGGGGTGGGCAACTCCAGGCCTCGAGGTCCGGTCTCCTGCAGCTTTTAGATGTATCTCTATTTCAACACACCTGAGTCAAATAATGAGGTCATTAGGACTTTGACAGCTATTGGATTCAAGCGTGTTGGACCAGGAAAACATCTAAGAGTTGCAGGACACCGGCCCTCGAGGACCAGGATTGCCCACCCCTGCTCTAGAATATGCTGCGTGCGTGTGTTTTCAAGGCGTACTTTATACACAGACGTTGTTAAAGAGGGTGAGACAGGGAGAATACAGAGGAATTAAGAGGAGAAGCAGGAGAGTGGGAGGAAGGGGAGGCAGGGACACTGGGTCATGGAGGCTGGGGCTGGTCCGACAGCTGCTGCACCGAGTTTATCTGATTAAATCTGACCATCTCCGCTGTGGGAGGGTGGGACCCAGTTGAATTATGGTGCAAACACAGACTCACTCACCCACACACACGTTAGAAAACACACAGCTCACCTTGAGCTACGTTAACAAAATGAGCTGGGGGAAAAAAAAAAGTTAAAACATGAATTTATTGCTTCTGTTCATTACTTGCAAGCAATTTATACTTTTGATATATAATTACACCTAGACATTTTAATGCAGTCTTTAAAGAGACAATTCCTTTTTTTTCACTGTTTCGTGTTAAATCACGTCGTAGCTTTTCTAGGATTTCCTGAATTCTTTGTGGCGTTCCTTGAAATATGTGTGATACAAGTGGCCTTCATCCACAGTAGACAGGAAACGTGTTGAGAGGAGAGAAGGGATGAAGACGTGCAGGAAAAGCCACTAGATTGGTATTAGAACCTTGGAAAGCCACGCAGGTTACCACACCACCACAAGCTGAATATACAGCATGTCTTTATTTGTTTACTTGTTTTTCTTCACTTTCTTCTCACTTAAATGTTTGTCGCCATGTACTTTAAAACTGCATCGCTTGACTAAAGCATTTCTGTTTTCTTCTTTTTGCTGAAAGAACTGGTGTAACTGAGTCAGATTTGTAGATCAACAAACCCTTCCACAAGTTTCCAATGGAACCGAGTTCAGGATTTTGTGATGGACACCTCAGAGCATCGACTGCATTATTGTTAAGCCAGTTTGCAACTCATTTGTCCATTTGGTGATTGTCCATTTGGAAAGTCAATTTGTGTCCAAACTTTAACATCCTGATTGACTGATGACCGCATATTACTGTTTCCTCTTACTACCATATATTTTGTTAAGTGCACCATGCTGCCACCACTGTATTTTAAATCTGGAAGTGTGTTCTCCATCTTCTCGCTAATGTAAAAATGATTATTATGTCCAAACACTTTAATTTTAGTTTTACTAGACAACAGAAGTAAAGTCTATAGCTTACAAGGGCTTTGTAAGCTTTAGTCAACATTTCTCTTGCTTTTGAAATAATAACTTCTTCCATCCTTTCTGGCCATGAGGGTACAGAACTTGTTTAATTGTGGAGAACGACGGTCTCTTACCAGCTTTAGCCAGCGTCTTCACAAGGTCTCTGCTTTTGTTCCGGTGTTGATACGTCATTCCAAAACATGTTCACCTTTGGGAAGCACAACTTGTGTAATCCCTGAAGGAGATACTGGATACTCGCACATAATTATTTGAACAGATGGCAGATTCAGGCTCCTTAAATGCCTGCAAGGATGAACCAGACTTGTTGATGTCCGCGGTTTGCTTCCTGTCCCCTTGTTTGACTTAACAATTTAACTCAAACGTTGTGAGTTAACCTTCCAGAAACTTACAAAGTCATCAGCTCATCACCTCGGTTTTCCAGTATTTTGTAAAGCTATGGTGGTCTTATGTAATGTAAACATATGCATTTGAAGAAAAATAATTACAAATTCTGCCCCTCATCGTTCAGGTACCTATCAAATAGAAATCATTTTGGTAACTCTAACTGACCTAAAACAATAAAGTTGAATCAGATTTAATGCAAAAAGTGAGGTCATGGGGTTTTTTTTTGTTTGTTTTTGTCAGGTTTTCTTTGCACAGTGTATTTAAATATCTAGTTTCATGGTCAGGACACATTTCAAGATAGCTGCTGCATACCATTTGTCTCCATATTGCGTGCTGCTTGTGGTTGTTACAGGTTCTGATGTTTGGAATAGAAGTAATACCTCGGCTTGCCAGTTTCCTTCTCTTGAGGGAACCTTTAACAAATGGAGTCAGACAGATGAAAATCTAACCTATTTAATACTGTGACACATACCGCAGCCCTTTAAACACCAACATTCATAAAAGTAACACACTGAAATGACTGCAATGCAGCCTCCTCTCATAAATTGTCAAGACACAGACAGGGGACAGTGTTGAGTGTTTGATGTTTGGCAGTGGATCCTTCAGCTGCTGCGGTGAGCAAAGTCAAATCCTTTTTGTGGACTGTGCCGGTGCTGCTTGGGGGATGCTTGATCACACACGTATCTGGGGAGTTTAAGTCCTTCTCAGGACCTTGGGCTCCCTGTTATGTTCCATGACCTGTTTTTGCCATGTGAGTTGAGGACTTACCGGGCTTACCGGAGTTTCTGTCTGACACCGAGGTTCCTCTGCAGCAATGTTGAGAGTTTCTCATTTTCAGTGTAGTTAGCCTCTCTTTAAGTGGTTTTATTCCTGCAGCTGTTTGGTGTTTCTTGTGTTTTTACTCCTATAGGCACATAGTTAGGGCCAGAAGTTTGTTATATACTTTATAATGCACTCAGACTGACAGTTTTTTTTTTTCCCAATGGATGGAGTAGCACTATGATAAATCATCCAACTTTACTTATTTAAAAAAACAGATATGGGTTTACAACCTTTAATCACGATCAAAGTTATATTGTCAGGGCCAAATATCTACAGACATCCCCACCTAAAGACTGGATATCCTTAACAGATTATGGTTTTTGTAACCATCAAAAAGCTTTTGTCATGATTTTAGCTGAATATTTAACCACAAACTTTCAGTATTGTTCAGGTTGGGGTTTTGGAAAAATCTTTCATGACGCTTAACTTTCCCTGCTTTATCTACTATCAGACAAGATGTTATTAAAAGACGTTGTGGCCTCAATTTCACTCTTAAAATATACCTGCCATCACTGTGGGGGCAAATAGTAAAAGTTTTGCCTCCTTTGGTTCTACAACTTTTCTCCAGAGGACATTTGGTTCGTCCTTGTGGAAATCTCCAGCCTGATGGCGTTGTTTTTAAAGCAGATGCCCTTTCCTGATTGCCGCTCTCTCGAGAATCAGTTTTTCCTTCCCTTGCCGCGTGTTTTGAGAAAATTTCAACTTGAAGAAAGTTCTTTAAATTGTATAACTAGCTTGAGGCGCAACTGATTCACCACGACTCGTCATTTAATGTCGCTGCAGATAAAATCTACGTGTAAGCGACAATTAGTAGAAGAAGAATCTATAGAGGAAGAGCATTTCCAATACAACTCTAACTACAAAGCTTGACATTCTAAGTGTTTTTAAGGATTTACTAGAAATCTATCTACATTTAGTATAGCCTCTATGTTAATATTTAACCCAAAACAAATGTGCTTTGGGAACGTGCCTCGCTGTTTTTCCTGTTTAACAAGTGCATGCGTGGTGAAACATCATTCACAAGCACAGAAACATCAGCTGTAAACTGTTCCATGGTGATGGGAAACACTTCACTGCTAAGTTTTAGCCTTCGTGGTTCTTGGGTTGTTGCTAAACATCCTAAGTTCAGTAGTTTAGGTTTGATTCCAGATCGTGACAAAGTGATGCATCCAAACACATGCTCACGTATAATAGCTCAAATCAAATGATCCAATAAATCTCCATTTATTTAGAAATTATTTTTTTAACAAGTTTTCTGATTTCAGATTTTATATCATTGATGGCATTGTTTTTTTAGGACTGGTGCAGTCAGATGTTTACCTTGAGTTATAATTGAACTAGCTTGAATATTAGCTGCTTATGAGTACTTTTTACTGCCATAATTCATGCTCCGTTTAGCTCTGCAGCTCTATTCCACCTTCAGAAAAATGATAATCTTATGTCTGAGCTGGAAGTGTAATTGCCTGTCTGTGATGTTTTGTTCTTTGATATGGCTTATTTATACGTACAACAGTTAAACGCTTCACAAACGAACTTGAAATAAATTTTTTTACTGTGCAATTTTATATTCGTTACAGCTGGATATAAATCACTTGTATGAAGAATTTCAATCTAGACAGTGGCTATAAAAATTACTCCTTTCAATGTTTTACTAATTTGACTGATTAGTAAAAAAATCAAACATCAAATTCACTATATCTTGAAGATTTCACTTCAAGATGTAGTGAAATCTTGAAGGATAATTTGCTTTCATCTGCAAAAAAATGACAGGACTTTGGAGCCAAATTGTCCAGCTAACATTGGTTTAAAAACAAGATGGATGTTCTGCAGTGGCCTAGTCAAAGCCTCAATCTCATAGAGAATTTATCGACGGAGTTGACTCTGTGCTTACTTATGCAATCATATATTTTATATTTAATACCTTAATCTTTACTAATTAGTAAAAATCACTTTTCACTTTGACACTTTTGTTCATGATTTATATGGAAAAGCAATAAAAAGAGTCTGACATCCAAGGGAGTTAATACCTATTATAGCCCCTGTATTGAGCTCCTATATGAACTCATACTATTTAGACCTTTTTAGTCAGAGTTTTATTTTCTTTATTAAAAACTGAATTCCCCTGAAATCTATACTGTTGCATTAAATTCTGGAACACTTTGTCACATATTTTCTTTCACTTGCTGCAGCCCAGCCCCCCCATCCCGAACTATGGCCCGGGGCGAGCAAACGAAGATCACAGCAATTATATATAACCAGAATCCTAATTTCTATTATCAAATTTAATTCTGTTCCCAATTTATTCGATTATTGGCTAACACGGACCCCGTCTCTGCTCTGCAGGCCTCCCTGCAGGCATTGCTGACGCGACCAAAGCCGATGCAATCTCCCACCTTTCACTCCCTCCGTGGCTACGTTTGACAGAAACACTTGCATTTGTTTGGGGAATTTAAATGGAGGTGCACGGTTCAGGAAACACCCCACGTGTTGGAACCAGCCAGAGTGCTGAGTTTCTGCCGTGGGGAGATTTTTCCACCCTGTCAGCCACAGTGATATCTGCAGCTCCTCCATCCTCCTTCCAGAATCAATGCGAGTGCAGCCGTGTTTCCGCTGATGCCATGTGTGCACTACTTCATAAAAATATTTGGGATGCCAGCTTAAGAGGGAGGTTTGTGCCTGGCGTCAGATGCTTCGGTGAGTACTCGTGATGTTCAGAGTTCAGAGTGTATTTCAGGGTCGGTTCAAACGTGGGTAAAAAAAAAATTTTCTGAATCTTTCGCTGCAAAATGTAAGCAACTAGATTTCTCTGTTACTTTAAGTGCTGGCCTTGGGCAAGCACACATAGACGTGACTTTCTGTCCACTTAACAACCACATGTTGAGCTGTTAGACATTTTTGAGTTGCAAAGATATTCACTGTCTGAAATTTGAACACAATTACTCATGTTCCCATCAAGACCTTCGTTGTGTGGTTTATGTTTAGTTCCAATGCAACCCTCTTAAATAAAAACAATTGCAAACTATAACAAGTCACTTCATAAAAATATAAAGTCCATCTGTGTATAGTTAAATCTTAGCATAGATAAGAGTAAATTTGAACCTTTTCGGCCTACAAGCAAAATGCTGCATGTAGTAGAAAGCCAACACTACGCATCACACTGAACGCATCATCACAGGAAAGGTTGGTGTTGGCAGCATCATGGTCTGTACCACGTAAGCTGGTCAGAATTGATGGGACAATACAAGGAGCTAACTGCAGGACACTGCTGAAAGAAATCGTTTTCAAGGCTACACATGGCTTTATGCTTGATTTAGAGTTTCAGCAGGTCAGCAACCTCTAAAATGCACCCTTCGAATGATTGCTTTATTTAAAAGTATTATGTGATGAAGTCCAGAAATAAATCCTGTTGAGATCGTGTTGTAAAAATAGAAGTTCATGGTCATAAACTCCGACTACGAGTTATTTTGAGGAGAGTGAACAAAGATTCCCGTCTCTGAATGTCCAAAATGTGGTTTGTTGAAGCACTGACGAAGGAGGTGAATGCAAATGTTTGCCACACATTTCAGATTCTTATTGGTAAGAAACTTTGAAAACCATTTGTCATTTGCTATGTAATAGCAAATTGATAAGAAAGACTTTTGTGGTTGTAATGTGACAAAATTAGAAAAAAAGAACTTAGGTGTGATATTATTTCCATGTAATTTTGTCAAAAGAAGCAGATATATAGTGGAAGTGGTTCCATTGTCAGATCACTCTGACTTCTCTCATCAGAACGTTCTGTGTTTTTGAGCATCCACCAATTTTTGCTCTTATTTTTGGAGCTCAGTGAGAGAAACCCAGAACTGCAAAGCAGCATGTTT
The DNA here is from genome assembly GCA_903067095.1 of Girardinus metallicus. Taxonomy (NCBI): domain Eukaryota; kingdom Metazoa; phylum Chordata; class Actinopteri; order Cyprinodontiformes; family Poeciliidae; genus Girardinus; species Girardinus metallicus. The sequence continues at coordinate 50,114 of CAEGAE010005211.1, read as the reverse complement.
TTTTTTTATTTTCTCCTTATCATGGAGTGACATTTACGCTGAGTTTAACTCATTTTGCCCTCAGCTACAATTGCTCTAGGTGTGACTCAGGAAAATTAAAAGTCATCTGTTTTTGATGCTGAATGAGCGGGCCAACCAAACCAGCGGCGGCTCACCTCCTTCCTGCCTGCTTTAGTCTTCCTCCCACACTCCTCCTCTTCCTCCTTCAGCCTTCCTGCTGAGTCAAGAAGGAACTCACCGCCTGGTGGAAGATGAATCCAGCTGAAAATAGAGTCTTAGCTTCTTTCATATCCTCTGTTTTTTGCTGCCATGTTGAGTGAGCTTTTGCAGTTGGAAACGCTCACACAAAACGTATCCGCGCAGTCACGGGAACAAAGTTACACTGAGCTCCTGCCACACATTTCTCCCTCCCGGTCTGTGTCTAGCGAGTCGTCTTTTATTTATGCCAGGATCTTTACAGGATACAAAAATAATAGAGATTGTATCTGGATAACTTTCCAGACATGTAACAAACCAGGCCTTTGATAGGATGAGCAGCAATGATTTTCTATACTCTAAATAAAGAGGGGAAAAAAAACAAAACATTTGATGTGCAAATCTTTTGGGCAGAAATTCAAGGTGCCCATAAAACCCATATCAACACACATAGTTTGGTTTTCCTGTAGCTGATTTGGCAGTTGTTGTTTTTTTACTGAACAAAATTGTAAGACATATCTGAATTTTTTTTGTAATAATCCATCAGGCTCAAATGACCTCTCCCAGATTTGATTTCAACACTTTTAAGGTTCTATATGAGTTCACACCAGAGAGTGTTAAATATATATAACTCTTTTTGGAGTTGGTACCTTAACTCTAATTAAGTGTCAAATTCCAAATCTGTCTGAAGTTAGTCATTAAACACTGACTAACACTAACTAGGTGTTAGAGCTTAAATATTAACTCTCCCAGAGTATTTTTTAACTTCATAAGAGTTATTTGTTGCTAATTTTAAATAGGTATTTTACACCAATTATCTGTTTTTCTGGTCTACAGTGAGAAGTAAATCTGTTCCTGAAGTTTGACGGGTTGTCTTTTTGTCTTCCTCTTTTCCTCTGACGTCTCCTTTTTCCCAGCACTCCACACGGTTTTCTCCATCTTATTTAGCTCTGATTTAATCCCTCTCTTCTCCCACCTTCTGCCCATATCCAGCTCACAATATTTCTCCATCCATACCTTTCTCCCTTCATCCACGCCCCCTTTCCTCTCCCTCTTAATTCTCAGGAGCGTCCCTGACCCCATTCATTCATCTCTCTTCAAGACGGTGACTCTGCTTTCAGCGATTACTCTACATGCTCCGCTCTCTCCAACATTTCATCCGTTTTCACATCTACCTCCCACCCCCAAGCCTATTTTTTTTTCTTTCCATCACTCTCCTCCCTCTTTTGTCTTGATCCAACCTATCACCCAGGGGAAGTGATTGACAAGCAAGTACTGCTCTTCCAAGGGGAGATTGTGATTGGCGAGGGAGATGAAAAGGATAAAGCCTTCTGGACTGTGCTGCAGAAATGTTCTTTGAAATTTATCGCATCCTTTTTCGGAAGGTTTCTGCACGTCAGCCGTGCTTGTTGTGGCTACTTTGAACTCGGCTTTTGTTCTCCGTTTCTGCTCTGGCGGCCAAAACGACCGAGGAATTTGGAGAACCAAACTGAGCAGTGAACAAAAAATGTCAAAAAACAAAGAACAGGAAGTGGTTACTTAAGCTAAAAGTAGTTTCACAATGTTCAAGTCTTTACCCTTTTTCTCTCCACAACTTCATTTCCCCCCTCCTTGACTTCAGTAAATGTTAATGTGAAGCAACTATAAGATACTATAACATACTAGGTGAGCTAAATTCACTGTGGATAGATTTAAATACAGTAATTAAATCAGTGTTTTATTACTTTGTTTATTTTTAGGTAAAGCAAATTGCATAAACTGATAATGTAACAAGAAAGCATTTGACAGTATTGCAGATGTTTCGCTCTGGGATCCCACCAACCGTTTGGCAGAGAGAGCTCTGAAAACGATTATAGGACCGAATGATTTCCATGACAACACACATAACAGTAAATAAGATAGAAATAAACTGTGAAATAGTAATAATAAAAAAAAACAGATGCTGCAAAACATTCGTGGAAATTACATTACAAATTCCCAAAACGTAATAATTACTGAAAGAATAGATAAGATTAACTTCATTTGTGCCCATTGTGTTAATTTCAAGGACAAAATCTTTTCTTTACAAATGTTTTAACGCATCATCAATCTCCCTTTTCATGTTTTCTTCCAAAATTGGTAGATACTAAAAACCTTGAAGGCTGGTTTTGATCTGTAACACAGATGAAATACGACAGAAGCTGTTAAAACTCAGAATAATGTGCGTCCCTGCAGCATTTTCTCAATCATTCGAGTTGCACAGATGATTATATACTGTAGACTCAATGGTGCACAAAACACCAGCAGGGTGGGGGGGAAAAATCCTCCATATTAGCATAAAACGTTTCTACTTGTAACCAGGTTGTCAGGAAACTAGATTTCTGTCCATATTTAAATGTCCATTTTCAATTTATGCATTAGTAGGTGCAAATGGAAAAAATAAATAAATAATTAAGGAAAAAAAAGACTTTCCCCTAATTAACTATCACTCTTAGATTTTCACCAAGGTAGCACTTTATTAATTCTTGCAAGAATGAGAACAGCAAGCAGACGTGTGACAAGCTCGGTGTCTGTTCAGTCTGATCTGCTCTGACTAGACAGAGAGTCACTACCTACTTATTCAAGTCTTATCACCGAGGTTTCCCACAGGATGTCTGGGAACCAACGTTTCTGTCAGGCAGCTTTGTAACTCTGAACTGATATGACCTAACTGTGAACGCAGAGGAGCGCTCCATCCTCATCTTACCTGTTTTTCTTGGGATCTGTGAACCCTCCTTAAGCTCCAGCAGGGTGAAAATACAATGAACCTCACAGAAAAAAATATAAATAAAAAATAAAAAACACATCTGGTCATTCAAGCAAATAAAGAGAAGATATTTTCCAAAATTCCTCTCCCATTAGTTTACAAAGATCTCTGTCTGGACCTAAAGAGTTTGATTTATGATACAGTTTGCTTTTTACACACCAAGCTCAATGACTAGTTGTGGGAAATTATAGATTATAGTGACTGCAAGGTATCTAATGAAACTGCGGATTAGCAAAGAAATGCTAATCCGCAGTTCAAAAGTAAATTTTTTTTTTTTACAAAACTCTCTGTGATTATAGCTAAGAAAAACCACAGTCCATCCTGTTTGCCTTCAGCTTTTTCTTTCTCTACTTTTTTTTTTTTGTTTTGTTTTACAGTGTATCCAGTTGGGTTCAAGGTTTGAGGGTCATGCATTTAAAAAAGACTGTCTCAATACCGCCACCATGTGGTGGGAACGGCTCATGACTTAAAAAAATTACATCATGTCTTTACAAGGTTTCTCATTCAGACTGAGCTGTGCTTCCTGTCTGCCCCAACTTATCACATACTAGGTGAGCTAAATTCACTGTGGATAGATTTAAATACAGTAATGTAAAAGTATATGTATATTATACAGAGTAGGTGCTTTGTTTTCTGAGCCAGAACTTATAGCTAACGAATCTGCTCTTTTGAATCACTACTGCTCCTAAACATATCCAGACACTCTGACTGAAAGATATACCTGCTCCCAGATAATTCCCCAAATGGAAAAAGTTTAACACACACACACACACACGTTTCTGAACACACTCCCTCTGGGACTTAAACCCACCTGTTCCCAGCTTCTTCAGCCAGAGAAAGGCATGGGTGTGTGTGTGTGTGTGTTGGGTTATAGCTGCACAGTGTTATGGCTGCTGAGGACCTGAGTAGCTGCTTCTATATTTGGATGTGCATTAATCGAATGCATGCGTAGTAATTTATGCTGCACATAATCACATGAGAGACTAATGTTCAGGTCTCAGGTCCGTAATTCTGATAATGACTGGCCGCTCAGCGGACAATAACTCCAGCCTGGTTTGGTGCTTCTCGAGGCTTTTTGTTAATGATTTGTAGTTGAAAGCAGCTGCATTGTGTGTTTGATTTGGTGAGCTGTGTCACCTGCAGCAGAGACAGATACAGCTGGCGGCTCATTACTGGAGGTCAGGTTGAAGCAGGTATCATTAAGCTGCTCTGTGGAGAGCTGTCCACATTGACCGTTTGGCTCTGCTTGGACTTTGAATATCTGCGTGTTGCCTTCAAATCTCAGAGGTGGCTCGTTATCACGTCGCTGGGCAAACCTCAGAGGAGCTCAGCGTGTGAGAATAATGTCAAAATGGGCTTGGCTCTTTGTGTAATGCTCACACAGTTGTTAGTCCTGGTAAGGGCCGATGATTGGTTAAAACATTTTAACTTTCTCAGTAAAGAAAGAGTTTTGTCTGTTTTTTTTTCTCTCTACTAATGACCTAAAGCCAATATGTATAAACAGCTGAATATTTATAAATTAACACTTTTTTTGGACTCTGTCGTGTCACTCCATACACTGCCACCTTCTGGACATAAATGTAAATGTCCACAGCTACACAAATTTTTAAGAAAAAAAAAGACTAATTAAATTAAGAGGATTTTGTGGATTAATTTTATGTTGGATGAAATTATAACGATTGATTATATGTCCATTTTTGTGGAAGTCTTGCATCACTGGCTATGTTTTATCAAGCACTTTGACTATATTGTTCTTGGAAATATTTAAACACTTTTTTTTTTTACAAATTTCACTTTTGCTTTAAGATATCGGCTTTTGTTACAAAAACAATACTTGTTCTAACAATCTACTGTTACCCACCTGAGTAGACCTGAATGAAGCCTGTTTAAAATGTTTAATTATTTTTCTTTCCTGAAGTTTTAACAACTAGGAAACAAATCCTGAGTAAGCTCAGAGTTCATGCGTGGAGGATCCAAAACAACACACTCTGCCCTCTGATTCAACCCTCTTAATTGCTCAGGATTAATGATTCCACCACATATTTGCACTGCATCATTTTCATGCTGATTATTATTTATATTACATGCAACATCTGGTGACTAAAAAACACTTTTCATGTATTATTGACCTGAGCTAATTTAAAACACTCTGTGGCCAAGGATCATCACAGGTATAAAGTTATAGTGTCCAATTACCTTCTTTGTTCCATGAAAACGTCCAGTAATTGACTGACTGCTCTACTACCTAATCACACGCTAATCGATGCCTGCAACCCTAAACGTGGTGAAACTCACATTTCCATTATTATTAGTAAAGAGTCAACTGATATTGCCTGAGCTTTAATTAAACAAAGTCAATTATTCTTGTAAATACCTTTAGTGCAACTGTTATGTCTGCAAAACAAAGTCTGATTCGTTTTCCCACTTTATCAAAATGTTGTCTTCACTAATTTTTAGACTAAGCAAAGGAAATTAAAACGCATCATAGTATCCAAGTAACAAAGGGCATGTGAATCTACTGTAAAGTCAATTTCAAATCCTAAGAGAAAAAAAGACATTCAAGAAGACTAGAGGTCCACTAATCAGGATAAAAATTGTAAGAGAGACCGGCTCCTTAGACTTAGAGATAAAAAGATGATGGAGGATTAATAAGCTCTTCCTCACAGGCCTGTAGATCTGTGTTGTTTGTTGACATTTGTTGGATCTGCTTGTTTGCATGCGGGGATTTATCATTCAGAAAGCATCAACAGTGAGTCCATCTGTCTCCCCAAGCCTGAGGGAGGCCACCACTCTGAGAACGTCTGCTTCTGCTGTTTGGCTCTGCAAAGTGGGGGGAAAAAAAAATAAATAAAGAGAAAACGGGCCAGACAGATGTGTATAGGCGGATGTTCGGTAGTATTATTCATAATCATATAGATAAATATACTAACGTGTGAGAGACTTTCAAGACGGCGGATTGTTTCAAGTGAATGGTTTGTTGTTCTTCGCAGAGTGTAGAGTGTGAAATAAAAACAGGAAAAATCTTCATTTATGCATGTCCTCTGCTTTAATACTGTTGCAATTACAGTGGCAAATAAAATCATCTCACCTTTTCTTGGCAAACAAAAGTCTATAAAACAGACGTCCCACACATCTGCATGGGTCAAAATAAAGAAATCGTGCTTTGAAATGTGAGTTTTTTGTGTTTGACATTTGTTCACAAAACACCAATTTTGTTTTATTTTAAAATGTATGCTAGATGTAAAAAAAAAAAAAAATTATAAAATCAGTTTAATAGAAAATGAAAAAGAAGTTCTGCCGTTAAGTCTCCCCTTCCCAAATCCATAAATAAGACTTTTATGTATAAACTTCATGCGATGTCTTATATTTTCTAACTTTGTGGCATGACGACCTAATATCTGCTAGGGTTTTTGTCAATAACTTACTCTACAATATAATACTAACAGCTGTGATTTGTCCAGCAGGATAGACGGGATTTAATGGGGGATTTACGTGATACCTTCAGGAACACAACTAGATTAAGACTTGTGTGCATAACATACACAATATACAGATATCGATTTTATTTTTTAATAATCGACAATAAATATATTTATGGCATGGACAAATACACAGACGAACTGGAATCAGTAAACTTTAGTTAGGCATAGAGAAGTGGAGGTGATTTAAAGAGGCAAGACGTGAATGCGATTTGGACCAACAGAAGAAGAAAAAAAAGGTTTAGTTTTACAGAAACCAGTTTACTTTAACGAGCGAGTTATTGTCAACTTCTGCCACAAAGTAGCATTTTTATTTTTTTGGTTTTTAGGCTGGGGGGACAAAAAATAGCTGCAATTCTCCCAAAACTGAGCTTCGCAACTTTTTTTTACCTCGCTTATTGTCGTCCTCCCCGGGTTTTGGCAGGGAGATAAATTTGGTCCTGGTCCAGCCTTGTGCGTTGTAGCTCCAATTGCTTTATTAACTTCTTGAATCATTGCTATGACTGTGAATTGTAAACGGCTTGGTTCTCACAGGAGCAGCTTGCTTTAGTTGTGTACATCATGCTACCACTAGCTGCAGGACCTCATGGCTCGCAGGACGTTTTTCCTCAACTAAATAAATAATCTTAATGAAAGGTTTTGGATTTCTGTCATCTTCCCAGTTTGATCCTATGCTATAGATGAACTCTTCTTACTGCTTTCTAAGCCAGTGGTGCAAATAAATACAAGCACTGTGCAAATGCAGAGTGCCCAAGAACGGCATCAGCCTGTATTTACAATCAGTTTTTTTCAATAGTAAATTAGAAAAATGTAAAATCCTCCACCAATATCAATCCTCCAGGATCAAAATTGATCAAATTTATCCTAAAATACACAAAATTCATCTGATTCGAGTTAATGTTGGTCAAAAAGCATTCACAGAGACATTAAGGCAGGTTTTAGAGCTAAATGTGTCGATTAGTAGATTCATAATACTCAGTTTTTGGCACAAATATCAAACTATATTTGTTTGGTTCAGTGTGTTTTTGAGTCAGATTACACGGTATCTGTCAGTAGTGCTGTTCTGAGAACAAGTTCAGAAATCAAAAGCCCGATTCTGGTGTCACGGTTCTAGTCCTAGATGTGCAGATGGAAAAAGGTAAAGGAACACTTTGATATTTTTGATTGATCTCCAGACGGGCGGAGAGAAAAAAAAAAAATCTGTTTTCCTAATACGCACGAGAATCGACTGAGTCGGACTGAAATGGATGACTGACATCCATATCCATCATCAGAGTCAAAACGTCAAATTACTCCTGTCAAAACTCTGCAACTGAGCAACTATCTTACGTTGACATTTATAAAATAATCAGTTCCAGTAAGTCCACCAACACTGACGGGCAGAAATCCTACAAGTATCTGTAACACTGAGTCTCTCAGCTGGATACACGACATACAGGCAAGAGTTTAGGAAAGAAGGCGGATTGGGCGAAGCAAAGTGTGAAGGACGATGGTGTCATGTTGAGGCTATAGCTGCCTAATGGGGGGGAGGTTAAGGGTCTCCAGAGCTGTGTGGTACAGCTCCCTCAGGGCTCTTAGCAGATGGAGACGACAAAACATCTGGTTGAAGAGGTGAGGCAATGGCTCCTGGAAACAAGGGAGAACAATTACAGAGAATTTATGTAAATACATATATAAATAACAATGCATATGTCTAATTGTGCAAATAGGTCATAAACACATGAGAAGCGCATCGGATAGACATGGATTGTTTTTCAAAGTGAAGTTTTTGTCCCGTTTTGTCACGATAGGCCTGTCACGATAACATATTTTGCCGGACGATAAATTGTCCCAGAACTTATTGCGATAAACGATGATATTGTTGTTTTGAGACCATTTCAAGTGATATAATAGTAATAATGGCTTAATAAAGCAAGAACCCATTCTCAACAACTTTTTTAGAAAGAGAGAGGAAAGAGAACACCGATAAACCGAGCATATGAAAGTTATTGAGTTTCTTTTAATTTATTGTGTGAATAATTGATTTATTGTTTATTGTGGGAGGCCCAGTTGCAATTTGACAAAATGTGGAAAAGTTCAGTGGGCTGCAGTACATTCGCAAGCGACTCTGAAAAGAACAAAGATGGTCGGTAATTTGAACTGATTTTAAAATAAGCTGCAGTTTCATCCACTCAAAACACAGAAAATCACACGAGCACGTCCTCACCCCCAGCACATGGACCCTATTGTAGTACGAGCTGAAGTCTTTACTGAGCGAGACGAGAAATTTACAGATCTGGAGGGACACAAGCAAGGAAGTTACATTAAAATCTTCAACAGTCCTGAGTTATCGGACAACACCGATGGCTCATCGATCGGGCGTACCTGTTCGGTTTTAATGTTCACTCTGGCTCCTCCTCCTTCACAATCTAATGATTGTCCCGATTGGTCGAGCAGCTCCGAGAAAGGAATGAGGTAATTGAAGAGCAAAAGCCACTCACCCTGTTGGGGGGGAAGAAAAAAAAAAGTAAAAGCAAAGTTTAGGGTTTTTGCAGTGGTAGGCAGACTTCAAAACACCAACAGAAACAACAATAAAATGTAAAGAAGTGAGGGAAAAACATGGAGTAGTACCTCTTCTTTGAGAGCAGAGAAGTCCAACTGGGACCCATCAGGGATTTCTGGGTACAGACCTGCAGACAGACGGTGGACAGCCTGTAAGAGCCTTTATGCTGCACTAACATCTTTCAGTCTTAACACTTCAATCAGACCAGAAATGCATATCTACACTCTACACACATAAGTGTGTGTTAAGCCGAGCAACAACAATGACCCCCACACAAAAGCTGATGATTCTCCTTTTATTTTGTAGTTGTTTTCATTATTTTTCTTTAATATACACCTGGAAGCAACACAGTAATTTATACCTAATAATCGATCATTTTGCCTCCCAGTTTTGGCAAACACTAAATCTAATTTCCAAATCCCAATTAACATTGATTTCTGCCAAAACCAGAATTTTTTACTCAGTTATTCAGAAATTCAAGCGCTCAGTTTTTTCTTAATATAATTTTATTGCAAAATGTTTACATTAAAAACACCACTTATTGGGTTAAACTAAAAAAAAAAAAAAAAAAAGACAACAGGGCGAGCTTTCCCAATTAGTAAAGTATTGCACAGATTAGGGGCGGTTATTAGGAAATAAAAATCAAAATGCACTCAAGATATATTTGGAAGCAAAACTTTAATAATGATCCCTCCCTAATGTTATATAAAACAACAACAAAATAATTGGCAGTAAGATATTGTCTAGTTAAGGTCGCTAACATCACTTTTAGCATTCATTTGTTCGTCAAACAGTGAATACTGTGAATACAGAGTTTTAGAAATTTTTGAGACCGACTGAAAACAAATACATAGGAAGTGAAAGTTACTACCATTACCTAAGTATCTACCTAGAAATTCCTTTATAAAACACAATCCCTAACATGTTGTTACTTAACTGTAAATGTGTGTTCTGTTTTGGCCTCTAACAGCTCCCAAATACAATAAATAAATGTAACTAATGTTACATTCTGGGTAAACTAGAGGGTCAGCTGGCTGCTCGTTTGCAAGCTGTTCATCAGAACTGAAAGGCGTCAGCGCGTCTCACCCTTCTCCACTCCTCTCTCATAGCTGTCGAACAGAGTGTGCAATCTGGCGCAGTTATACATCACAAACACGCCTCCTCTTGGCCCTTTGGTAGACACGCCCCCTTCCCTCTGGACGTCCAGCGTCACCTGGACACACGGACCTCGATCGTGTTCACTACATTCTTCAAAATCCCGTCAGACTGAAGGAACTGATTCTAGTTAAGAGACGTGTTGAAGCAGCGGAAAAGTGGGTTTATTTAAACGATGTAGGCATCTTTATAAACATAAAATCTTTGCGCATGTGCGTACAGAACCACCTGCATGACAAGTTCAGGCGTAAAGAGAGTTTTAACTCACAGGGCTTGTGTGAACTGTTGATAGCAGCTCAAATCTGACCGTGGCAGAGGTCATAACTTTGATGATGTCATCCCAGGTCTGACCTGCAACAGGGGTTCATTTGACTCATTTACATTTAACATACTATGTAGAACATCACTCAGGTTGCCCTGCAAAACATTTACACACACAGAGCACATACAGGAAGTGGCACAGGTACTCATATTCTGTAAACTTTAAAAACATGTTTATGGTTGTAGCGTCGCTAAACGTTAAAAGTGCAGACTTTTGCAAAAGCAATTTGTTTAAGGAGCCAAACTCTTTAAAAATCAATACGCACCCTCTACTTTATCTCCATACTTCATCTCTGAAGCCTCCTTCATCTGACCTTTTCTCAGCCTGGATGAGAGGAAAACAGAAGCTACATTTACACCAAAGCCTGGGTTAAAAACATATGGCTACAACACTAACAGGAGAAAAAAAATCACTAGTCTTTCATTCAGTCATTGTAGAAATGTAATTTAGTAATTAGTGCTAGTAGTGAAGATAAAAAGCACATCTCTTCTTTTTCTGGTCAAAAACACAAAGACAACAAATTTCTTCTGGTAAATTTGTTTTACAAATTTACCAGAAGCAAGTCTGGTAAATTTATAAAACAAGCCATGAGATGAAAAGACTGAATAAATACGAACAGTAATGAATCTTACTGTAGGTACTGTGCAGCAGTGAGGTGAGAACCGGGGGTCTTCACAGGCCCACACACAAGATGTCTCTGCAGCCAGAAAGAGTAAAAGCAGGTTAAAGAAATATGAACACAATAAGCTGCACTGTGGTGTGTGTATGCGTGTGTGTGTGTGTGTGAGAGTGAATGATGGTGGTTACCTGAGAGTGTGTCGCTCCACTGGCTCTCCACAGCACTGCTATCTGCTGCTGGCGAAACTCGTCCTGACAAGAAGTCACATGTAGCACTGTTACCATGGTTTCCTGGGGGGGAAAAAAAATGAAGCCAGGAAGGACATTTTTCGTGAGAACAAAGAGGATTCTGCAACATGTGGTATTTGTGTGCTTCGAAGTGTGTGTTTGTTTGTCTCACGGTGATGTCAGCCGTGGACAGATCCAGTTGAGCCAGGTGGGAAACACTGTCTCTGTGAACTAGAAATATAAAAAAAGGAGACTCAAGTTACTGTTCAGCATCCATCTCCTCATCTTTTCTTACATTTGATTTCCTAAACCTGGTGGAAAACACCCAGCGCATTTTGTAGCAAAAGTGTATTTTTGGAAGTGCTGTACCTGGCTTCTTTACAGGTACAGTGACTGAACTGTCACATGATAAAAACAAACTACAGGGAATATTTTTATAAGTTAAATATTTTTCTAAAATAAATATTTTCCGTGTGCAGCTGGACTCTAAAGTTGACCATAAGCACTGTGCGCTATTATTCCAAGTGAAGCAACAAATAGCTGAACAATTCTTAACCCCGGATAAACATACCATACTCATATTCAAAACACACGTCATCTAACCAGTTAATATTCAAAATGTACGTTTACATCTTCATTGCCTACAACAAATCAAGACTTGTAGCTTCATTATATAGACTGGATTTTGAGAAGTCTCTGAGTCGACAACAAAACACATTTAATAAAGAAAATGTTCATAAATAATCTTTGTGAATGGGAGGAAGGGAACATCATAGAAACTTAACGTGGGGTTTTTAAATAAATGCAAAATTCTAAGACCCGGGCCTTACCTTTGCAGGTGCCAAGGGTGGGGTCATACCCTAGCAGCCCCTCCTCTTGGAAAACGCGTTTCAAATTAATTCGGAGCCCTCCTTCGTTCTCCTCCTCCGCAGCTTTTCTACCTCCTCCCCCGCTGGTCCTCCTGCCTCTCTCTGTTCCCCTTTCTCTGTACGGAGAGTTCTCCAGCGCTTTCTGGATCTTCTCCTCCTGCTCATCATTCGCGCAGTTAGCGGGAGCCGTCGGCCAATCAATGCCCAGAGCTTGGAGGAAGGCGGCGACGTCACTGTCCTCCGGAAGAGTTGGGCAGAAGTACACTTCAAATCTGAGGGAAGGAAGAATTATCACATCATTAAAAAAATGTATTAATGAATGACAAATTAAAATAGTCTGATCTTGTAATAAAACACCCTGTTATTCTTCTCTGTTATCTTAAAATTCCTCCCAGACTCACCCTTGTCTCCTCAACAGTGCCCCCATGTGGTCAGCCAGCAGAACAGTTCTCAGCTGGCCCAGGCTCAGCGTGTCAGGAGTGGGTGTGTTGGGTTTAGGGTGCAGCGCAGGACAGTTGAGCACCACACAGCCCTCCCGCTGACTCGAGGGCTTTAGATACTCGGTGGTTCCGCCTGCCAGGACAGCCCTGAAAGCTGCAACCCGGTCCACTCGCAGCCTCAAGCCCTCACCCATCACCTCCCCACCCGCCACAGGAAGCACCCCACCGCCTCGGAGAGACAGGACTCGGGACATGACCGCCGGAGGAACCTGAGTGGAGACACACATGAAAGGGAACAGACTACAAATAATCAAGTACATGATGCAACTACAACAGGCATATAATGGAAACAGCTCAACAGCTCGTTTGTGCCGCTCTCATTTTAAACATATTAAGAAACGTTTGCAGAGGTCACTAAAGGGCACACCGTCTCCCCCCACATTGACAAAATCAAACAAATTTGGTGCCAATCAACTGTGAAACAAACATGTTTGCTGCACAAACATAGCACAGTTAACTTATATCAATTTCATTTGATGTTGTAAATATGGGGCTGGCATGGGACAGGTTGATCTCTTGTGACCTCTGGGGGGTGGGGGGGAAAGTAATCCTAAAACCTATAACACAGCACAGGTGATTGACACCATATTTTTGTTTGATTTTGTAAATGTCAAGGGGGTGGCTGAGCTTTGACGATGTCTGGAAGCATTTATTAATATCTTCATGATGGCAGCACAAACTGAAACATTTTCTACACAGACGTGTAAAAATGTAAATGAATAGGGAGAACTTTAAGAGACATGTTCCCACCTAAAAAGGTAAAGGTTGCTTTAATTTAGTAGTGCTCATTTGAAGGTCCAGCCTGAGTAGAGTGTGTGCAGCCTGTTTCAGCACAGCCAGCTGACACACATTAGATTTGCAAATCATGTGTAAATAATTACAGCTTCAGGCTGGTAGTGTCTGCTCTCACACAACGGAGGAAAATCAGTGGCTTATAATCAATATATGGACTCTGGCAGTGTCATACGTATTTAAATGTAGTTTATGGTTTGCCTTATTCTTTTACATAAGTTACAAGCGAGCAAATGCAACTTTTTGGTGGCTTTTGACTACAGCCAGTTTTCTGGAGTCAGCCTATGTTTTCAGGTAGATAGGTTTCGTCCTCTTTTTTTTTTTTTTTTTTATTGGCTGACGTTCAAGCTGTCGAACACCTGAGTAGACGCATTGATACGAACGAGAACTATATTGCTCAGCGGAAGAATAAAATGAGGCGTTTTGGCGCATGAACTTTTACGTGTTAATTGTCAGTAGATAATGTGATGGTACGTCATAAGCGCAGTTGGCGTTCCAAATTTAGTTTGTACGCCTCCAGACAAGAACCTTAAAAGTTTCAATGTGCACAACGACCGAGGATTTGAAGTGAGACACGATTACATTACATTTACATTGTATTTTATTTTAATGGGAATAAGACTGACAGACCTGTCCGTCCGCATACAGCGTGTTGAGCATCGTGCTCGGGGACAAGAAGTCCCTGTTCCGCAGGTTTTTCGCGCTGCTCTCCTTGAACCAGAGCTTCTCCGGTTCGGGGAACATCCTGTCGCTTTTCCCACGGCTGGAACCCTGGACGTGTTCGCGCTTCCCTCGCAGTGCGGAGCTGAGCGCTCGCACTGTGGAGGTGATCCGCAGAGGCGAGAGCTCCTCGATGTTCTCCATCCTCACCGCGGCTCTGACAGGTGAGCTGAGCTCGCTATCCGCTCATTCACTCTCCGTTCATGTCCGTTTCGGAACCGCTGATGCAAATAGCGATGGATGTGCGGTGTTCTGGCCCGCTACTTGCTGGTCGATGTCAGATATTGGCTGTGTGTGATGGGGAGGACTGCATTGGTTGTTTACTGTCAGCGGAACTACATGAAAAGCATGTTTCTCCCGAGATACATTTTTTGGTTGTACCTGTGTGGTGCCATCTAGTGGATTGCAGGAGTAAATGCAACTTGTACTTCAAAATGTGACTTTCCCAGAGCAGGTGTTGCCAGCCTATTTTCTCTAACATTTGACATCAAATATGAATCTGTTTCATAAAGCGTTATGCTATAAATAAACAATGACCCAAATTAAATAATTATGACATTCCTGTTTATATATTTATGATTTTTACTGTTTTCTGTAGTTTCTTACTCAACGATGAGACATTTATCTTAATTAAAAGAGCTGTGAATGGTGCTTCTGATAAAAAATATATGCAGTCCACAACAGAACTTGGTGAGGGTAGCGGGGGTCACCTTGCATAAGCAACAGGATTACAATCTGAAATAAAACATTGAAGACACATGTTTATGAACAACTTCAACCACCTGGCTTTATTGTCTTTTTAAAGACATGAAGATGTTTTAATAGTTCATCATGATTTTAAATGTTTGGATTTACATGGATTAATTAGGGAGAATGTTGAACATCTCTCACAACATTGGGTCTTTTTCTGGCCAAGGCAACAGGAGAACTCAAAGAAAGTTATTATATACTTTTAGATTCTTTAGATACAGGTATCTAAAGTACTTTAAAGTACAGCATCAGCATCAGATTTCATAAAAGTACAGTTTCATTGAAAGTTTATTTCAAGTTCAGTGTGATATAGATTCACTACAGATAGGATGACACATTTCAGACATTTATGTGTAAGTTAGGTAATGACTTACATAATGAAAACCCCAAATGTATTTTTATAGAAAATGTGAGTATGTCATACAACCTTCTTAAAAACTAAAAATGTTTTATCAGTGACCTGCAACAACTCCTGCTTACACGCATGAACCAGGCATTGCAAGCAGTGGGGTGACAGCGAGGCTGGTTGTGCACTTTGTTTTCTCGCACCACTCCAACTTCACACCCACTCCTCGCTTCAGCTCCGTCACTATCCCCCCTTGACGGCTTTAAAGTACAGCATCAGTGCATCGCATCAGACCAAGGTGAGAAAAGGAGGCCGGGGCCCAGATTTGTAACTCCAGAACATGGCTCTGTTTATATAACAGCAGACAGCTGAGGCCGAAAGTGGAAGATAGCTTTCATTCTGAGTGGCTACTGTCCTTTTATGTTTTCAGTACCATTAAAGAAAAGGACAACATAAGTGATGCAGCAAGTTTCTAAGCAAGTGGCTGCAACTGAGGCACAGCTCAGAGAGATAGACGATGCCATGGAGGGGCCGGAAGATGCTTGACCGCAGTGGTTAATGAACCACGAGAACAATGTCATTAGTCAACTGACATCTATGAGTTAAAAGATAAGTTGAGAAAACCAAGAAAGGAACCTCAAACTCATTCAAAGAATACTCTCCAGGTTTCCTTCGCCTTCATCCTCCACCGACCTTTGATGGATTCTTTCTGTGTGAGCGACTTTGGCTCCGTAGGATTTATTGGGGGTATTTAAAACCTCTTGACTCTTTTCTCTGCCAGCTGACAGCAGCCTAAGTCCTCACCAGTCTTAGCTTAGAAAAAGCAATTAAAAAAAAGTTATGACTACTGATACCTAGGTCCTGTAAGAGGTACTCATTCTGGTTCAAAATGGATCGTGTTCGCACTACGGCTGCAATTTTTTTTTTAATTGCTACTCTTTAAATGTGGTTTGCATAACTGCAAAAGATGCTAGAGGAAACATGGATGGTTTCAGTGGGCGGGAGGAAATTAGAATCCTGTTTCAAGAGACTGAGATATGATACTGGTAGAAAAAGATGCAGTAAAAATTAATTTCACTTAGAGGTTAGTACGTTGACAGTAAATTTATTATGTGTCAGTGCTGCATCTTCTAAAATGTCATGTTTACAAGACACGTAGGGCTTATTAGAGTTTTAAGGGCACCTGCTGATTTCTGCTTTCAGTTCAGACTATATTATAGCTAGAGTGCACTCTTTTAGATTAAGAATTTAAATGTTCATCAGCATGAATAACATGCATCCAGGATTTTTAAGTGGCGAGAACAGAGATCTGCTTCATAATTGAGCGGCTAAGAAAATGTTGCAACATTTCAAAAGCCGGCCTTTACGTCTCTGAGGCCTGCCACAGGCGTCAAAATGAGTGTTTTAAATTTCTGTTATTGTCTGTGTATATTTAGGTAATGCATTCAAACTGAAAGCTGCTTTTGTTTTTTATCTCAGAAAATAAAACCCTTCTAGCAAGTTTGGGTACTGCTTTTAAACGGCGAAGGACGGAGTAATAATTTCAGAAAAGATGGATCAAAGTAGAAAATAAACTCTGTTTGATCATTTTTAGGCCTCCTGCTGTTTTAACATGACCATCTTCTCTGATACAGATCAGGACGAATAGATGAATATGGAATATTTATTACAGCAAGAGCTCCTGAGCTGCCTGTGCGCACGCTGCTCTTTTCAGAGACCAGAGCCGCTCCATTCTTTGTTTGTGTTGAAGGAAATTTATTATTCACTTCTTACTGACATTAATGTGAAGGTTTGCATTGACAGGTGGAGAAACTCGATTTGTTCTAAAGCTAAATTAAAGTGACTTATTAAACAAAAAATACACTCATCCATATATTAAAAACACAATGTTTATTAAGACTTTTAACACATTTTAACACATGGACTCCTACAAATGGCTACTGTTTTCTTGTTTTTTTTTTAAAGTGTTGACACAGATGTCATTCTTGGCTGACACGAAATTCCCGGTTGCATTCAGGCTTACCAGCAATCCGGGAGAAAACGTGTCATTGAGGAACAACACCATCATCGGACCATGAAGGCAAACCAAGAAACCTTTATCCTCAGGTAGCCCTGTTGGTTTTAGTTTCACTTCGTTCCGTATCAAAGCCAAACTGAAGCTAAACATAAAATGGAGGCGGCGGGGAGTCGCTGCCTGTCGGTTTTACTGTGTTTTTTTTTTTTTTTTTTTTTTACACTGTTCTGTTCTGACCTCATTTTTTTGGACTTGCTCACTATTGAGCAATAAACACTCGCTTGTTACCAATTCTGTCACTGCACCTTACGGTGGATGTAAAAGGAGGACGCAGCCGGATCGTTCGTCCCGCTGCAGAGGCTCTCCTCACAGGCGCGTCTCCTCGGGGTGTATTGTGCACTGTGGGATGGAAACGGACCTCATAACCAGCTGGGCCTCAGAATCACAGCTGCATTATGGGTTCCGTTACAATCCCACCCACAAAAGGAGAAAAGGTGGGGGGGGGGGGTTTTTGTGAGCAAAAAAAAAAAAAAAAAAATTAGGAAAAGAAAAAGAAAAAAAAAAAAAATTTTTTTTTTTTTTTGTTTGGGGGGGGGGGGGGGGTTTCTAGTTTATATTGTAGCACTGTAAAAAAAATAAAAAAAAAGATGTAATTAAAAATCTTCCCCTAAATCAGTTTTGAACTCCAAACAAAGCTTTTTCTTGTTTTTAAATTGTTGCAGAAACTGGTTTGAAAATAGGAACCGACTCTTCTTTCTACTCTGACAAAAACTACTGTTTTTGTCAGCGATGGTAAAGTAACTTCTGCTCAACATTTTTATTATGCCGATGTGACTCAGTCACACGTGATCAGGAAGGAATTGTCTTTTTTACAGTAATCAGAGTGGAACTCGATGCGTTATTGGGTATGAAAAGTGTTCAACCTACTGTAAAACTGTATTTAGCTGAGCACATTGCACTGCAGATGGTTATAAAACTTTATGGGCACCTTAAAGAGTTTCAGTTTTGTTTTGATAAAGCTCAGATTTTGTGTATGAGAGAGTGATCGCTCTAATTCAGCCTGAACTCGGAGATACTTGAGTTAAACCACAAAGTTAGAATCTAATCAGAACTGGTAAATTTCTAAAAATAATAAATAAATAAATAATAATAATCTAGTTTCCTTATGACTGAAGCTAAAAAGCTCTTCAAGATCAAACCTGCTGCGAAATTGTGTGCATTTCTTCTGACTGTTGATTTTTTTTTTTCTATTTACGAGGAAAAGCGATAATATATTTGAGCGATTCTTGTTGTTCGGACGTGTTTTTTTTTGTTTTTTTTACATTTTATTTCCAAGAAACGACCTGTAGATCTAGCAACCAGATTAGATCGATCTAAAGAAAATACCAAAGCTGTGACTCTTCCTTGAAGTTTGCGTCGCGCACGAGAAGGAGCGGCACCAAGATGCCTCTGATGCATCTGTCGCAGCCTAACAGCGTCTCTGACTGCGGGGTCAAAGAATGAAAACAACTTTTCTCTCAATTAGAAAGAAGAAGAATAAAGAAGGGGGGGAAACCCTGCATATTTAAAAACCAGTCTGGAACTCCAGCAGGGGAGTTGCATGTTTTTTTCATTTTGTGTTGCTTGATGGCTTTTATCTCTAGGCATCACTGTCCTGTTATTGAGCGCTCTGTCTTGAAAAACCTGTTGTGTATTATCTTTGTAAGACAAATGTAGGGGGGGGGGGAATGCAGGAAAGGGATTGTACAAGAGGTCAGTATGACGAAGAAGGACTGATGAGGTGATAAAGGAGGAGACGGCTGAAAAAGAGATTTAAACGTCTGATTTACCCCGACTTGAAGCTTCCTGTAGCCTAAATACACAAGACAGCTTAAAAAAGGCTGAAAACTGACTGACAGAAAATGACCTAAGCACACCTAAGAGAACAACCGCCTTAAACGTACTTTCAGTTTGACAGCTGTACTGCAAACCTTCACAGACCTGAAACATTTTCACTTTTGTGCCTGTGAAACATTCATTTTAACCGCCTGTTACAGCAGATCCAATATTAGAAAAGTGAGGTGAAATATTAAATGAGTGACAAACAGAAGAATAAAAGAAGAGGGCGGACTGACTTTGAGAGAGCCAAATGAATAAGATCAATCAAACAAGCAGTTGCTGCATGGGCTTGTGTGTGGATAAATGAGCGGTGGAGTGTGAAGAACAGGAAATGTTGTTGAGCTCACCATCGTCTCGGAGCAGCAGGTCGTCCTCCTCAGCGCTGCCTGCCAACAGCTCTGTTAGTCCAAACTTCCTCTTTAAATACTCCAGAGATTCATTTCACTTTCACTTCTCCTGAGCGGACCAAACTCCTCCTTTCCTTCCTTTGTCCACTAACTCCCTGCCTCCTCTCCCTTCTGCCTCTGGGCGGACAGTTCTTTTTTTTTTTTTGTCTCTATTATTCTCTATTTTCTTATTATTCTCTATTGATTGTTGGTAATACTCCATGTGAAATGTTTTTTTTTTAGTTTTTAAACAGAAGTATGTGCATTTTTCAGATAGCAGTGTTAGGAAATATTTTCATATCACAACGGTAAAATCCATTTTTAATTTGAACAGATCTCATTAAAATACAGTAACCTCTTTGAACTCTTTAACTTTGTGCAAACTAATCACAACCTTCAATGTATTTTTAATGGGATTTTATGTGATAGATCATACGAAATAACGGAGAGATGTGAAAGTGAGTGAAAACGAATGAATAAATAAAATCCGGTGTAAACGACTGCCTTCGTAATTCACATAAATAATAGAGTTCAGCTTTTAGGTGAGGGCCTCTACTGTATTAGAGGGGAAAGAACAGCATTATGAAGACCAAAAGAATGTAGCAGACAGGTCAGGGAGAAAGTTGTGGAGAAATTTAAACAAAGCAGGTTTAGGCTGTAGAACAACATTGCAACATTTGAACACTGTTCAATCATCCATCCATTTTCATTACACCCTTGTCCCTTAATGGGGTCTGGAGGGCTGCTGGTGCTTTTCTCCAGCAAGCATTCAGGGTAAGAGGCGGGGGTCACCCTGGACAGGTCACCAGTCTGTCGCAGGGCAACACAGAGACAGGCAGGACGAACATCCATGCACTCACACACTCACACCTAGGGACAATGACTGCCAATAACCTGACAGTCATGTTTTTGGACTGTGGGAGGAAGCCGGAGAACCCGGAGAGAACCCACGCATGCACAGGGAGAACATACAAACTCCATGCAGAAAGACCCCGGGCCGGGAAACGAACCCAGAACCTTCTTGCTGCAAGACAACAGCTCTACTGCGCCACTGTGCAGCCCACTGTTCAATCAATCGTCCTAAAATAAGCTCTGTGTCAGGTAGACCTTATTTCATCACATGCAGTTTAAGGAGACAAAGAACGTTTTGGCCTACAGTTGAAACCAGATATTTACATGCACTGAATAAAAACACACACTTTTTTTTCCTCACTGTCTGAAGTTGAATCAAACCAAACTTGTATTGTGTCTTGCTTATTTAAAATTAACCAAATTTATATTTGCTAAAGTCCATAGTACTTAAAAGAATTTTAGACATTTCCTTTTTTTTTTTTATAACTTTCCTCAAATTCAAAAGTTTATATGACTGTATTTTAAGCTGTCTGACCTTTGGGCTTCCTTCCACAAACTTCTCACAATAGTTTGCTGGAGTTCTGGCTCTTCCTCCTGATGGAGCAGATGGACCTGGGTCCATTTTGGCAGCCGCTTCACTCGCACACGCCATTTCAGATCTTCCCACAAAAATTCTCCATAAAACTGAAATTGGGGCTTTGTAGGGAAACATCGACTTTGTTGTCCTTAACCCACGTTACAACCACTCTGCTTAAAGTCACTGTCCATTTGGGTTTGACCCAAATAATAAATTTTAAAATACCCTGATACTGACCAAATGTATGTAACCATTTGAATTCAAGGAAAGTTGCAAAAAACTTATAAAAAAAAAAACAGTTCACGCCAAGTTTTCTGGCATTTAGCAAATATAAATAATAATCTACATTTGGTAGATGAAAGATGGAGTCTGTAAAAGTTCTAAATACTAAATGTTTCATTTTAAAAGCTAAAGAAATGAAACTAAAAGATTTAAAATGTATTTCCATTTTTCATATTTTAGAACCACATGGTGTAACTTTTACTAAGGGGGGAAAAAAAACATGTGTTTAGGAGGAGGCCAGCAGAGTGAGTCGTTTCCACAAAAAACATGGAAGATGCACAAGCCATTTAAAAATATAGCAAAAATAGTTTGAAGCTAAATATGCCCCTTCTGATTTAGACATTCTATGCAGATATTTCATAAAACACGCAAAAGAACGCTTCAGCTACCTTTTCTTGCCTAAAATTCAATAAAATACTCTGGCCTGTCAAAATATATAAAAAAACACCCATCGAGTGTTAAGTCTCTCCTATCAGATAATTGAGTAATTTCATGCATTTTGCTTATTTCTTATACTGGTTTGGATTGGATTCATCATGGATTCGTTACAGTTGAGCGCAACATTATTCATACCCCTGGTTGAATGCATTCAAATGAGAAGCTTGCACTGTATTAAGTGATGTCCAACATTAACTGTCAATACAGCTTGCGTTTAGAAATTTGTATTTTAAGCAAGGAAAAATAGACATATTTTATAATTCTGTTGACGGGACATGAGCAATAATGTTGTGTCAGAATGAATGAAACTCTGGTTGTGACAGTAAACGCAAGCGACTGTAGTACAGCTAGCATCTGGCTGTGGTAAACTTTCATGATCTGCCGTTTTTTTTTTTTTTTTTTTTTGTTCTCGTGGGAAAAGCTCATCTTTCTGCCAGGCTAATGGAGGTCTGTGGATGTACTCTTCATCTCTGTCTAATTAGAAACATCTGAGCTCCTCATGATGGATGATGTGAGACAGGTGTGGCCACCAGAGCGTGACGGGGACGACTCCCATCAGGTCCGTCTGGGTTTCAGCCTGGAAAGTCCGGACGATTCAGAGGAGCACCTGATCCTCTCTGGAGACCTAGAGGAGGAAAGTGGAGGTGAGATGGGAGGAGATGAGCTGTTTGCTTGTTCTTTGGTTCAATGCAACTCACTAATGAGGTGCTTTGGACCAGATATTTGTTAGACGTTTAGCAGTAAAGAAACATGTGCATTTTTTTTTTTTTGTTTTAATTTTTGACTTGAATAAACGTGAAATAGTTTTCCCATATAAAAGCATTGTTGTTTCAACCTTTCCACATTTTGTCACATTACAAACAGAATAGTTTTTTTAAGTGGATTTTCTGATTAAAACATTTTCATTTGAGGCCAAATCAAGATCATGAATGCCCTCAGTGGCTGTGGTAGAGTGTAAAATTAATTTATCAAACTGCCAAAGTGTTATAATGCTATTGATGAGCACCTATTAAAATTATATAGTATTTAAAGTCTTTACATAAGTGTATTTTGGGACAAATAAAACTGATCTGACTGATTGCCGATGTGTTTCAGGTCTGGTCTTTGTTCGGATTTTCCAACACATGATAATGCTTTGTTCTAAACCACTGCATTGTACCGCTGGTTGTATGCTTACAGTTCCTGAACCTCCACCCAACTTTCTACAGCATCTAGCAGAACCTCCACCCACTCTGACCATGCAGCTTCACTGTCCATGCTGAAGAAATGAACAGATCTCAAAGCTTGGGGTACAGTTTCCTAACCCAACCATGAAGTAACCTTCTCCACATCTTTGTCCTTGTTCTGTCTGCTGTGTTCCTTGGTCTTCATGATGCCATTTATGAACAAACCCAAGGCCTTCACAGAACAGCTAAATCAAAGAGGAGACATTAAAACACACACAGCCAGACTCTTTTTAGGTGCAGTAGGTATTTAAAATAAAATGTCTTAATGTATGTCTCTAAATGAGGATTTTTGGCTGCATTGAGGATAAAAATGGCTCTTTGGACTGTAAATGTTGCAGAGTTCTGGTTTAGGTGATAGTTTCTTCCCTTCTTAGATTAAAATATTATTGTCCATACTGCCTGTCTGACTTTATCATAAACTGGTAGCTAAAACCTCTCATTACAAGCAAAGTTAAGACCAATGGTTCACCACATGCCCTCAGCTGAATCCTTTTGTCCCTTGCAGACTCAGTTTCTCACTACAAGCTGTAGCAAGTCCTCATGGGATACGAGCCCCCTTCCAGGTAATGAGACCCTGGTAACCCTAACCTGCTGATGAACTGCCTCTTCACTCTTAAAATACTGCAAAGGTAGCTTAGGTATATTCTTAGACGCTTCTTCTTAAGCTTGTTTAGTTATTTAATTATATGCAGACTGACTTGCATATAAGTTGCTACTAGTTAAGGAATAAGTACTTTCTAAATTTTGACTTTAATCTTCTAGACAAGAAAAACAGACAAGTGTGAAAACCAATGAGGCCTTTAATTTTTTTTTTTTTGCTTTAAATGGACAAACATGGAGATATCTCATCACAATAAGAGTGAACTACCCTCCTCATTCAACTCATACATGCACCTATTAATAAAAACTAATTTCTCAACATTCTCCATTACACACACACACACACGCCTACAATGCATAGATGACACTGAAAGGAAGACTAATGGATCTCTGGAAGAGTAGTGATTTAGTGTAATCTGATGTCGGCTGCGGGATTCTAAGCAGGTCTTGGAAGCGGTTGTGTCATCCGCTGGACTGATTCTCCACCCGAACGCTCCTCTCCTCTCAAAACAGACGTTTTTCGTAACTGTGGGAAAGTCAGAAGGACAGATCACACGACTCATTCAGCGTCCAAACTGAGGCACCAAGAGGAAGTCGTACCGAAGGCTTGTGTGATTGTGGTGAAGACACGAAACTAGCAGATTATTAGGACAATGGAATGTGAAACCAAGTAAAATCAGAGTGGAAAGTACCAGTTTGAGTGTGTTTTATATACCTGTGCAGACTGTGGACTCCGCCCTCTGTCTGAGCTGATGATGTTCTCTTTTCAAATTTCAGCTCTCCAGAGTACATCAGGGCTCTAAAAGGACAAAAACGAACCGTTAAGGCACCAGATGTTGATGGGACGATAACGGTTCAACAAACTGTCTCTAAGCTCATCTGTACCTCTTATATCACTGAACTGGGGGCTGATGGTGTCGGCGCAGCCTTACCTGAGCTGGGTGAGGCTTTTGGCGCCGATGTCTTGACAGGAGTGCTGAATGCCGGCCAGTAAGTAGGGGACAAACTTGTGGATGGAGCCTTTGTCCTGCACAGCTCCAGAAACGCCTTGAGCAACTTTGATCTTGTCGCTCTCGCTGTGAAGGAAGAGATGGGAAAAGTGGAGTGTCGGTTAGGCGAGTCTGGTGGGGGTCAGACCTGCTTAACTTGGGTAAATGTCAGTAACCTTAATTAATTTCTTAAATCTGATTTCAGATTAGTCAGGATACACCGAACTAACCTGAAGTACTGATAAGACAGTACGTCCACTTAAAGGGCTTTACATGATGAGAACAATAAAACTGACCTGACCTCCAGTAGCTCATGTCACCAGATCATGTTTACAACACAAAACATGTTTGAGCCAATAAATTATGAACCACATTTAACAGCAACAACACAAAGTTGCGTCGATAGGAGTTTTGCTTTCATTTCTTTCTACACAGCTTTACGCTGCCGCATCAGCATTTAAAATCAGGTTGAAGTTTGGACTTTAACTGGGCCACTGCAACACCTTGACTCCTTTCTTTTTCCAGCCATTCTGTTGGACAAATGGTGTCATATTTGTGTTTTGGTTGTGTTCATGGTTGATTTAGGTCCTTTGGATGCAACACCAGCCCAAATCATAAACCCTCCACCGTCATGCATACAGCTGGTACAGAAAGAATTCTGATACGAGCTATATCTAAAAATCTCTTCGTTTGTCTTAAATTCCAAATTTATTAAGCCTTTTTGCAAATTCCAAGCATTGCACTGCTTCACATTGTCAGAAAACTGGCTGCAGTCCAATGGGAATACCCTGAAAGCCCCTCCCACATTAATGGGCACCACCGGCTGCTTGGAAAGGTGGAGTTAAAACTTTTCATGCACATCTCTTCCGTTTTGGTTTTGTACATTTGAGATGCTAAAACTTTTTAGACTCTAGAACAGCTTTTTTTTCTTGTCTGTAAAGCCTCCTAATTGAACGAGGATGTGCTTTCAAGCAGTCATGTAGTCATGACTGTATTAAGATCAGGTGCAAAACTCCTCCTTGCTACACACTGGTTTTTATGAAGTTCCTGTGGGGGAAGGAAAAAAAAAAAAAATCACTGCATGAAGACATTTCAGACATTTCCTGAAATATCTGCCACTCTTTTCTAGCAGGCTCATCAGTCTGTGCCACAAGACGCTGTCTAGATACCACTGAGAATGAAATGAGGAAGATGTGAGGAAAGCTTGGGGAGGGGAAGCAGAATACTGTGGCAGCAGGACGTTGTGTGGATTGCGTACCTGAAGTATCTGCTCTGGGAGCCGAGGTTTTTGTCCATGGCGTCCAGGGAGCCCATGCCGCGGTATTTCTTCAGCCGGATCCCGTCGGAAAAGAAATATTCACCAGGAGCTTCACTGGTGGCAGCCAGCAGAGAACCCATCATCACTGCACACACACACACACACACACACAAATATATATATATAAAAATGTTTCACACGAAGCAGCTTATGGTGAAAATCTATTTAGAATATACAACATGGTAACTGAAGATACAACTGTGTGTTGAGTGACCGTGGTTCATCATCTGAAAACTACTACGTAACTATGAACCAAATAAAAAGGATTCTACCTACTTCTAAAAAATCTCGAAACATGAGGTGCACACATAACTGCATTTTTTTTTTTTACATTTCCGTCTATTGCTACAGGTACATACGCACGAATAGATTGACATATATCGCATCATGTGTAAAGCTTTTATTTCTAAGCGTATTTCCACCGTCACTCTCACCTGTTGATGCTCCCAGAGCCAGGGCTTTGGCGACGTGCCCAACAGTCTGGATGCCACCGTCAGCGATGACGGGCACACAGAAACGTCTGGCGTACTCGGAAACTTTATAAACGGCAGTGGCCTGGGGTCTGCCGCACGCCAGCACTGAGAAAACGGAGACAAAGGAGTAACCATGGACGGCCAAGGAAGATTACCAGTTTAATTCTAGTCTGATGACTGGCTTTAGACCTGTGCTCTTCACATGATCTGTTTAAAGTCTGATTTTTGTTCTTTTCTGCTTTTACAGATCTGCCAAAGTAAAAATACAGAATTCACATTTTGATAAAAAAAATAAAATAAAATAAACTGCATGTTCTAAATACAGGAAGTGATAAAAAAAAAAATGCATGAGTGAAAACACAAGCTGATAATGTGCTTCTTCGTGTTTGCGACATGTGAAAATGAAGAAGTTAAAGCTGCCACATCAGCACAAAAATATTAAACCATATCCAAAACTCTCCATATTACTCATCTGCCAGCATTACGCTCAGTACAGCCAGCTGATAGGTTTCTGAAACCGACCAATCAGTGTTAAGAAAGAGGAACAAGGACAATCGGTAGTAAAGTTATCACGTTCTAACCTGATTTTATGATGCGTAATGTCAGGATGACACAGTTTTTACTCAATGTAACTTCCTCCAGTGTGTATGAAAGGCATTAGCAAAAAATGCTAAAAAGGACAATAAAACAATAAAAGAGGCTCCTCGTTTCATTTATTCACCATAAAATATTTAATTGAAAAAGTCCAGCAAATCATTAAGAGGAACATCTTTGCTCTCCCTGTATTTATGAAAGTGAATGCAAACTGCTGCTCAAAAGTTTAGTAAAAAAGTCTTCATTTACATTCATCTTCCTGTTTAGAAAACAAAAAAGTCAGGAATAAACAGATTGAAGCTTTAGTTTGAGCTGTCCTCAACATTCTTTCAATTTTTGGTATCCTGCTGCATAACTAGAGAGCAAAAGGCCAGAAAGGTTGGTGGAGGAAGACCACAAGTCACTCTGGATGACTAGATCAATGGATGCAGGAGCAAGCAAACCCCCAAAACTACACCCACAGATGCAAAATATTAAGATTGACGTTTTTAACTGCCTTTACCATATACTATCAATTACCACAATTTGAGTGCTTTATTTGTATTAACTGTACATTCACTTCAAATAAGGCACTTTCAAAAATCCAAACTGATGTCCAAATGGATGCAACAGTTTGAGTTTGGCCACGTCTCAGTGTGTTCCTCACCTTCCTGTGTGATGCAGATGGAGCCGCTGCCCATCCCCACCCTCAGGGCATCCACCCCTGCATCAATGAGGTTCTTGGCCTGAGCCGCAGTCACCACTGCCACAGACAGAGGGAGACAGAGGACCAGTTAGAACTCAACCAGAACCTCAGAACTCAGAATTTAAAAGGATTTTTCACTGAAATTTTACATTTTTGTTACATTCCCTGTCAAAGATGATGACAAAAATACGAGATATGCTTCTTCTATCACAGTAATCTGCTTTTAGAGAATGAAAGGCCTCCAGAACAATATTTAAAACTTTCATTAGGGAAGCAGAGATAAGTAGAATTAGTCAAGCACACTTTTACATTTCAGACGTAGAAATTAATCTGTGTGGTTACCATTGCCTCCAATAACTTGTAAGTTGGGGTACTTTTCTTTAATGTATTTGATCATGTTGATCTGGAAGACGGAGTTGCCCTGAGACGAGTCCTGTTGGCAAAAACACATCATCATCATCATCATCACTGTGACGTTATTGCAGAAATCTGTGTGTACAGATGTAATCGATGAGTGGTAGGACACGACCAAGTAAGGAGGAAAGTTGGGGGGACACAAAGAAGAAGGAAGCAAAGGAGGGAGGATAAAAAAGAGGAAGAAGGGAACGGATGACAAAGACGAAAGAAGAAAAGGAAATACAGAAAAGCGGTGGTAGGCACAAGGATGGACACAATGAATAAGTTGAAGTATGAAAAACTAGAGAGGGACATTAGAAAGAAGGAAAGATGCAAGTTAAGGTCAAATGAAAGCAAAGTAGAAAACATGGAAGAAAGAGGACAGAGGGAATAAAGGTATAATACAACAAAGAAAGCCAGGGAAGTTGGACACAAGGAAGAGAAGGAAGTAGCAAATGGAAAATGAGGAACAAAGGTAGGACAGATAGGGCAATGATCAGGAAGTGGAGATTTGCCACGATGAAGAAAGGACACCAGAAAGGAGAGGAGGGAGGACAGACAAACAGAAGGATTGTCGGACGCTGAAGTCAAACGTGATAGTTCTCCAGACTGGTCCAACAAAGACTCTGGAGTTTCTTAACACGGTCTTCCTCCTCGTCCCAGTAGACAACCAGTAGAGGCAGAAGTGCTCACCAGTACGACCACGTCCACGCCGCTCTGCACCAGCAGGTCCAGTCTGTACTTGTCGTCATTGTGGGTTCCGATGGCGGCGCCACACAGCAGCTGCTTCCGGGAGTCTTTGGAGGCCAGAGGGAAGTCCCGGTTTTTCTTCAAGTCTGTACGCGCGATGATGGCCACCAGGGAGCCCTCCTTATTCACGATGGGAAGTTTACCTGCAGGAGGAACCAGGTGAACACACCGAGTTTGCATAGTTTCACTTTGGCTACATGTAAAAGAAGCAAGTTGTGCAAAATGTGTTTTGTTTTTTTTCCTCCACCTTTCTTGCTCCTCTGGAGGATTTCATTGGCTTCTTTCAACGTCACTCCAGCTGGAGCAACTACTAAATCCTCTTCCTTAGTCATCACCTGCCATATTGGTAAGAACAGCACACTCATTATTACTCATTCAGCTCATAATAATCTTTTACTTCACAAACTCAAAGTATTTTTTGTGATATTAAGTACATAAAGCAAAATCAGAGAGACAAATCAGACACAATGTGTCCTACATTTATATTCAGGTGGCTTTTTGTAGAACTCATCTCTACCTTTTACACACATATAGACTGAGGTATTTTCCCAAATCTTCACAAAGAAGTACAAATCTTGTCAGATTAGAACATTTCTGTACGCAACAATTTATAAATCTGGCCAAAGATTTTGATTGAATATGAAAAACGCCAAATCGTGTTTCAATTAATTTCTTTTTTTTTCTTTTTGTTTTTAGAAAAAAAAGAAGAAAAAAAACGGCTTGTGGAATGAGACACTAATTGTTGTCAATAGATTCTGATCTGACGTAGCAAAGCCAAACTTTTTCCAATTCTTACAAATAGAAGCTACACTTGTCACTTTTAGAAAACTGCATTATTTCCCTCCCACTTCTCAACTGTGGTTAGAAAGCGTTTGTCACGTCTAGAGGCTGAAACGATAAATCAGATTACTCAGGATTAATCGATTATTGAAATAATCCTCAACTAATTTAGGAATCGATTAATCATTAACTGGAGAATATAGACTTACAGCAAAGCAATTTGCTGAAAGAAAACATATTCAGAGCAGTGATTAAGCCAAAACTGTACAAAAATATATACATTTTATATATACATCAGATAAAAATCCCTCAGTCTAGTCTGTAAATAGCTTCTACCAAAATTTCACCTGGTTCAGATTTACTAAAGTAATTCTATGTTACTGCATTTTATGCAATAAAATGTTAATTTTTTCTATTTAAAAAAGGAGCTAAATTATTTGTCTATTTGCATATTTTTATGTTTTTCTAATATAGTCCCAAACAGAATTAAGTGGTTAAATAAAAAAATTTAAAAAATCTGTATAATGTGCCACATTTTTTCTCGATTTAAATATGAATCAGAATAATCTATAGATTAACCAATTACTAAAATAATCATTAGCTATAACCCTAATCACATCCATTTCAATAAAGTTTTTGTAAGCAAGGCGCCGTAACAAACAAGTCACAGTAAATGATTAAACCCAAAAGTGCCTAAAATAGCTGCTTAAGGTAAGAAACAGAAGGGAAAGAAAACACACAAAAAAACCCACTTCATCTTGAGCACTTGATTAGAACCACAAAAGCTACTTAACTGTGTTGAAACCTGACACCTGTTTTAAGTTTATGAATATTCCTCACCTCACTCAGCGGCAGGTTGTGGTCCTCCTCTTTCAGGAAATCGATATCTCTGGACGAGATGATCCCCACCAGATTGCCGCCCATCTTGCCATTGTCTGTAATGGGGATGCCACAGAAGCCGTGGCGCGCCTTGGCTTGGAAGACGTCTCGCACTCGCTCTTGGGGGCTCATCACCACAGGGTCTGTGATGAAGCCCTGCTCGTACCGCTGGAGGGAGGAAGCGTGGGAAGACCGGGAGTTGGGATGTGGAAGGATCGGGGTAGGGGCGCAGCGGAGAGAGCGACACAGGGAACATGAAGCAATCACTGACTACGTTCTACAGCCGGGAGACGAGCAACACGGAGAAGAAGAAAAAAATTGCTCTAAAAGGATCAACAGACAACATTACTGCCCCCCCCCCCAGGAAGTGGGACAAACATGCAAAATCAAGACAGCGAGATGATGAAAATGGGGATGGATGAATAAAAACAAAGAAAACATCTTAGATCAAACGAAGTCGCTGCATTGTAAGAAGAAGTGTAACCGAAACAGCAGAAGAAGAAAGTGAACAGTGAAGCTTTCAATCGGTA
This sequence comes from Girardinus metallicus, assembly GCA_903067095.1. NCBI lineage: Eukaryota > Metazoa > Chordata > Actinopteri > Cyprinodontiformes > Poeciliidae > Girardinus > Girardinus metallicus. The sequence goes on along the minus strand of CAEGAE010005211.1, from coordinate 19,166 downwards.
CCTTGACTTTGCGAACTTCATTAGCCTGGAACTCTGGAGTACAGTTGTGGTGGATGAAGCCGATGCCCCCCGTTAGCTGAGGCAAAAATAAGGCGCGAGTGAACATCACAGCGTCCTAAAGAAAGCCCTACGTCTCTGCGATCGCTCACCGCCATGGCGATGGCCATGTTGGCCTCTGTTACTGTGTCCATCGGGGACGAGACGAACGGCGTCTTCATGGTGATCCGTTTGGTGAGCGCTGATGTCAAGTCCTGAACGAGAGACGCACGTCAAAATACTTCAGCTTAGCCTGCAAATCTGTGTCAGATAACAGGGCTAAACTTAGCCGCTTCAGTTTAAGTCTCACAGCGCTGAAACGTGGCTTACACACCTGTTCATCTTTTTAATGTCACACTTGGGAAAAACTACAAGAATTAACCTGAAATTATACAGACTTCGTCCAATCCAATCATTTCCAGTCAGAGCATAATGGAGATGCTGCAGCATTTTTTGTCCACATTTACTCACCACTTGTTCAGCCGTAAAGTCGATGTAGCCAGGTAAAATCAGGAAGTCACTGAAGAAGAGAAAGAATAGCTGGTTACACATTTATCCGTCCTAGGAGCTTCATAAACTCATCCTCATAAACTGGAGATAACAGATTTAGAAACTACGCATTTACACACCTAGGTTAGATAAAGACGTCCAAACTTGCAGCTAACACTAGCTGCTTGAACATACCCAGCTTCTTTACACAAACAGGAGATACAAATTGAATAGAATTAAAACTAAATAGCTTTATTTGACACTGATCTGTTTGTGTTGTTCCAAGTTCACAGAGCTCCAATACATTTTTCACATCAAAATCTCTACATTTTCAGACTTGCATTAGTTTATTCTGAATTTATACCTTTGATTTTTTATTTTTTTTTCCCCTTCAATGATCAGGATCTAAACCAGACGGCTGGAAGAATGGATGACAAGAAAGGATCGTCAGCAGACTGGCAAGATTGGGAAATAATGGGATAGAGAATAAAGTTTAGAAATAGTAGTATTACAAGTGCATGTGTGTGTGTGTATATATAGTCACACTTATGGTTTTTCATTACTTTTTCTGTGTCCTCTGGTAACCAAGCAACGACATTTGGTTGCCAAATTCTTGTGTCTTTGTGCAATGACAATAAAGTAAACCTAAGCTTATTTTTCCATATTATCCAGACCTGCAAGACACTTCCACAGAGCTCTGCAATTTCCAGAAACCCTTCAGTTCAAAGACTAAGCCGATCTATTTGACTGGCAAGCATAAGAAAACAAACTTTCTTGAGCAAGTTCAAGTTATGACATGAATTACTTAAGCGTCTCAGAGTATGATATTTCAGAAGAGGACCAGTTAAACAAGAAATAAAGCTAAAAACAGAGTGAGTGTCAGCCGGTGAGCCAAACAGTGGTGGTTTTTTCACATGGGCAATATGGCTCTGCACCCAGGGGATCTTTACATCACAAATTGCTACAGTAAGAGAGGAATAATGAGATTAAATATTAGCTCTAGTTGTAAAAACATTAAAATAATCGCATTTCAAAACGTTGCCAGGCTCACCCTGACATCTTTTAAAGGTCTTTCTAATAATAATTTACAAGGGGTCACATTCATACAACAGTGAATCCTACTGTAACACAGGAGCCATAAAGCATTTTTAACAAAGTAATCCTGCTTTAATATTAAATGATGACGTTTTGTTAAGAAATCGCGATGTTTCAAATACGAGCAACGTCAAATTTAAACCCAAGTTATTGGTGTTGGTGTAGTGTTTACTTGTATGTGAGTCCATCTCCACAGTTGAACAGCTGCTGTCCAGTCAGCCCGTCCTCCGGTACGTAACTGGTCTCCCCGCTGATCAGGTAGTCCGCCATGGTCCAACTCTCCAAAAAGAACCAAATTAAAAATAATAATAATAATAATAATAAAAACACACCTTTACAAAAACTCCAGGAATTGAGGGGGGTGCAGAATCTGAAACCGGAGGGACACACCGACTGGTCCGCAACACGGACCCAGAACTTTCCTCCCTCTTGCCGTGAGTTGAGCTCCGTCCGTTAAGCTAACGGTCGGACCCTCCTCCAGCAGCCGTTGTGTGTCCTCCTGCCTGGGTGCGCTTAACAGTTAAAACCAAGCAAAAATGTGGAGTGTGTGAAATGACTTTGTCCTTCATCAGGCCTCTCCGTCTTCGGCCTGCTGCTCAGTAAGCACGTGTAACCTGCCTCCAACATTCATTTCCGGGTAATTCGCCGGGGTTTTTTTTTTCCCCTTAAGAAACGCCAAAAATATTTTCACCATTACAAACATTTATGACTTTTGGATATAAATGTTAACATTTTTTTGGCTGTTTTTTATTATTATTATTTTTATTTCGGAATTAACCTTTTTGCACCACACCTTGAGAGGGTACGTCTCTCTTAATGACTCTAGGGGGCTCTGTTGCTTCTGCACATTCATTTGTCCCGTCCTGACGTTCGAGGTTGAAAAACAGGTTTACGTGGTCTTTTAGCTGTTCTCAGAGAATATGACTGTACCGCAACAAGAGGGCCGAACACAATAAGTTTAGTTCATCTAACCGTGTCAGTGAAAAATTTTGTATAGGTTCAGATGGGTTCAATAGAGTTAAAGACAGGACAGTAGATAACTAAGCACGTTTTTGGACTGTAAGGCAACAGAGCCATCAACTGCACCACAGTGCATTGGATCATTTTAATACATGGGGCAGTGAACAAAAAAGGCCAATCTGATAGCAGGTTGACTTTTCATAATGAATAAAACATTCTAAACAAAGAGAAAAGCAAAAAAAAATACAAATTAGCCTTTGTCTGAGTTTAAGTTATTTACCAAACCATTTTTTTTTCTTCTGATGCACAAAACATTTCTCACCACCAACAAAATGGGCCAAGGGCTCCACCAAAGGCTATCAGATTGGCCCTTGGTGCACATGGAGCTGGTGTAGAACAGGTGTTTTTTTTGACGCAACAACTTGAGGGAGTAATCATTCACACACTCACTTGTGAACGTCTGAGTCACACACGTACGGCCAAACAGTGGCAATACTTTAAATACTTGTCGGCACACAGTAGCATTCAACTAGAAAACTCTGTGGAAGACTCTGATCCCGGTGATGAGGGATCAGAGTGAACCTTTTTTCTTTTTTTTACTACAAGTAAAAAAAAATATATATATATAAAAATGGATCTAGCAAAAAAAAAAATACAAAAAAAAAACAACAAAAGAAACTGGTTTTCTTATTTTACAGTGAGATTCCACCTATGAATAATTTTCTCAAACCTAAGATTTTTTTTTTTTCTGAAATGTGTGAAATTTGTGTGCTGCATGCATATTCAGTGTTTGCGCGTGCAATGAACACACAAGAGACATAGTCCGGTTTTAAAAACTCTCAGTAACTCTATTTCTGTATTAATGTACAACCGTTGAAAATTACAGCAAATTTTTTTTGTGTATTTTTTTTTTCTTTTTTTCTTTTTTTACCCATTTTTTTTTTTTAATGATCTAACTATCAACAGCCACTTTTCAGAGGTGAGCAACATGAGCTGGAGGAAAACAGAAAAACGGCAAAATAAAACGTTGGGATGACAAAGTAAGAAGAGAGAGCATGAGGCGGAGCGGTGGGAGGGAGGAGAACAGGGGGAACAAATTAACAGCTAATGTTTCTTTAGAGGAGTGCTTGCACATGGGAGCGTTGGCGGGAGGTGCTGTAGCGCTTGTGAATGACGAATGCGAATGAGATTACACTTAAATGTTGGACGTTTAGGAAGGAGGTCAAATCTCGGTTTTACCTCGTGTGTTGCGGTCAGGTCGTGGCGCAACACCTAACCAAAGGTAAACATCGGCGGCAACAACTCAAAGTAGCTGCCGTCTAAATCCCTACGTTTTATTCAACACTTTTGGACCTTAATATTACCGCTTTTAAATTTGGTTTGAAGTTACACATATTAAGTAGGGTGCTGAGAACACTTTGTAAAGAAAAAAAAGAAAAAAAAAGAAAAACAAAAGTAGGAAGCATCTTTCTTATACAACTTGGCAGTTGTATGAGTTGATGTAAACCAGAAAAATACATCTTTAGGAATTATTTTAATCATTTCCATGACTTCTTTTGCAGCACATGAGACAATATCCATTCTTAAAATTTCCAAATCAAATTACTATCACAGGTGCAAGACTTAACAAGTGCCTGTATATCAGTCAGGTTTATATAAAAAAAACCACAAAATACAGATCCACTGGTTGCACTGCTGCCTTAAAGAAAACAATGTGATCATTCTGCCACCTATCCCTCTTCTACTCAGTAGCCCAAGCTTCTACTCCAGTTGCTCTTCTCAAATGATAATCCCACCATAACAGGAAAAACTACTCAGGAAGATTCCTAATCTCCAGCAGGCAACACGTTGCTTGTAGTTGCTTATTGTCAAAGCAATTTTACTGTTTTCAGACACGAAACCTCAAACGGTGACTCACGAGATCAGACCGGATGTGTTGAAACGAGTGTGACCACAACAGACGTTGTGTCAAATATATCAAAGGAAATGGGAATGAAGTGAGAAAGAAGGGAGAGAAACAAGTGTGACATTCTGTGACCCTGCAGCATTATGGTGGTGAGAGGAGGGAAAGGCGGAGCGAAGGAAGCGAATGAGTCAGTGTGGGGAGGTAGAGGGAGGGAGGGAGAGTATGACTGCAACAACGGCTGATCGGGGAAGGAAGCAAAGGTAGGAGGGCGAGGAACAAAGAAAAGGAGGGAGGATGCTGGTGCTTTGCAGTCGCGAATGGAGCTTCAGGTTTTGTGGAAATCCTTCAGCAGCGTGCGTCGCCTCTGCTCAGCAATGTGCATTTGATTCTCCAGATCCTGAAAAATAAAGAAAAACTTGCTGAGCAACACCGTCCATGGTGGAGTTTCGGTTTATGGCCCGAGCCGGGTCAAAATTATTTGGAGAGTTTAATAAGTCTACTAAATATCCAAAAAAAGAGAAGAACTAACATAAACACACAATAAAAGGTTGTGCTAATCAACTAATCAGACACAACGTCTATAGACTCAGACCAGATGGTAAGCACTTATTCACAACTCCGCATGTGTCATCAGCAAGCTACAATGACCAGAGTGTCCTGCAAATTTTTATGTGCGCTTAACTTTTCACATTTTTACACACGAGAACTACAAAAATGGCACATGGCCTGCATTTGTATGAAATGTCACCTTTTTAGGTGTATTGTGAAAGCGAATATTTGCACTTGAATTTATTTAGAAGCATCAGAGAAAAGGGGTCTGCAAAATATCTTCCAACAAAACTCCACACCGTTCCAGACTCAAAGTTCCACATTTCTCTGATGGTTTCTTCATGTCACAACACAGTGCTGGAGCTGGATTCTGTGTCTATGTCCAAACAGGAAAATCCAGAGTGGATTTATCAGTGAGTTTATCAGTGAGTTTTGTCAGTAACTCCAACGTTGGACAAACACTTCATCACCGACATGAGAAATCTAAGGTAGAATATTAAACTGCTAATTCTTGGATAAGAAAATAAGGAAGAAATATGGAAATTCAAACATTTTCAATACTTTTTCAGATTAAGAAAGTTAGACCATGAAAGGTGAAATGATGGATTTCATGACTGGAGGGGGGTTATGATGCAACATACACATATATTTTTCTAACATGCGCTCCCCTCCAGTGAGAACTCACCCCTCTGTCGCTGGCGCTGAGCTCCACCTCTCCTCCCACCACTCCTCTCTCGTAGCTGTCGGCCCGCTCCACCTTCCACGACAGGTTTTCTATCTCTGCTTCCAGCTGCGCTTGCTGGTATTCAAACTGCGGAGGACAAAAACAGATCTCCGCTTAAAAGAAGGGCTCCATTTCTAACTGATACAAAGTTCGGATAAGATAATATTGAGCCAAAATGGTAACAAAGTTGAATCGCAGCTGATATAAAAGTAAAGTAAAAAGGGAAATACAATTTTTATCATTTCTAGATCTTCATTTGTTCTGTACAAATTCCCATTTGGCTTCATCAACAACATGGTGGAATCTGGTGTGTCTTGTCAGCTCACGTCATTTAAAAACCAAAACATTTGAACAATAAAAACCTGTAAAATTGACTGTGTAGAAGTTAGTTTCTCACCAGTTTCTTGCGCGGCCCAGACTCCATGTAATAGGCGTAAGGGTAGGTGTACTGCAGAGTGTAGCGACACTGGAAACAAAGGAAAAACTCATTTCAACAAAAGCTAAAAATGAGCTTATACAATTAAATTTACTGACATAAGCTTTGATAGTGCGTATACTTTGTTCTAAATAAAGCCTCCAGTAGGAACAGAATAGCAAATGAAGGAACAGAGTGTAGCAACCCGAAGAACATTTCTCTTCTCTGCTGATGGTTATGTGGGAGTTCATATACAGAGCAACAGACTAAAACAACTGAGTTCAACTCAAACAAAGGTGTCCGTTGTTTTAACACATTGATGCTTGAAATAAATGCTAGACAAAGGAAGGAAAAAAGTAAGGCAGGGAAGAAAAGAAGGACACAAAGCAGAAAGAAAGAATGCAGAGGAGGAAAGGGAAGGAAACAAATACAAATGTTTTTCCACCCCTCATTTTCATTTATCCAGACGTGGAAAACGCTAAAATTAAATTCCAGACTAAAAGTCTTTGTCGCAACCTTGTATACTTGATGTTTATTCCAACCATCCAATCAGATCATTTGTTTCATCCGTACCTTAGCCAGTAGCTTTGCAGCATTATGCAGGTACTGCCAGTCGATCCAAGTTCCCAGATTGTTCATTACTCTCTCCTGGATTTTCTCTTGGATCCTCTGGTACGTCTGAGCCTCTAACTGCAGGGACTTGTTGTGGTTCTCCCACTTGTTACACGAAAAACAGCCAACATAAATAAACGGGAATATAAAAACAAGGCATCTCTCACTTATGAAATATATCTGTAGTTAAGATTAAAAAACTAAACAGTAGATCAGGCCCTCGAAGTTTTTCCAGTGTGCTTTTCCTTCCACCTTATTTTATTGAAGAGAATTTTCTCTTAGAGTCAAAAAGTTACTACAAAAAGCTAAAAGTGCTCCAGGACTGTAAGTTGCTGAAGCATAAGAGGCTTTGGAGAGGCAGAACCAGAACTGGGTATGAACAAAATGTAAAGTTAAAGATGATTCTCTTTAATCTGGATTTTCCTGAATCCAACGAGGCTGCACCGTTTTCTGCAACTCTCTAAAATCTTTTATTTGTCTCCATACAAATGACTAAACGAATCACAAACCTATTTGAGGAGCCAATTAAAAAAAAAAAAAAAAAAATCAAAATTATACATTTAAAAAAAAAGTAGAAAGATTTAAACCTAGAAAGCTTTTAAGCCCTTGTATTTAGCTGAGATGGTCATCAAGATCAAATGGAAAAAAGAAAAGCATCTTACCCTCTCAAAATAGAAGAGGTATTTCTTGAGTGCCTCTCTGGCCTGAGCTTGCTGGCTCTGGTTGACTATATCAGGGTTTTCTTTGTATCGGCTGCACTCGTAGTATTCACTGCCATGAGTCTTCCAGTCTCCAAGACACATCCAGCAGAAATCTTTGAAAAAAACAACCCTTAACGGACTCAAAATGCATCCAAAACGATTGGCAGTATGAGTGATGGATAGTGGCTTCTTAATGACGTGGAAGTCAGAGAAGCAAAACTTACCGTGTTTGCACTTGGAGCATTGCTGAAAGACATTAAAAAAAAAAAAAAGAGGAAGAAATTAACCAAAAAGCAGCTACTTCTATTAGTCAGACTCAACAAAAGTAACAGAAAATATATGCTGACAGCTGTTAAAGTGTTTAGCTGGAGTCAGAAGTATTTTCTGTTCTCACCATGTGATTGCACCCTCCGTTCTTTTCGATGCAAATATTGCACTTCGGACACTGGAAGAAAAAAAAAAAAAAAGAAAGGCTCTTTATCGCAAATCCGATTCGACGATCACAGAGAAACACCAAAGCCCTCCGCTATCATTCTAAACTCCGAGCGCACAGTAAGTATCTGCAGCACGTCAAAGTAAACAGCGGTCACAAAGCTTTGTGTGTGGCGACCGTACATCTTTAGTGTGTGCGCTGATGTAGTTTGCCGTCTCTGAGTCGTCTGCGCATTTAGTCAGCCATTTCCGAATCGTTGCGCAGTCTGTCGGCGCGTGGTACATCTGGCGGCATTTGAAACTGGAAGAAAGTTGCATTTTAGCTGAAAAGTGTCAACAAGCAATTTAGATTCCAGGATTTTTACATTTTTTTTTAAATAAAAGATTCACAAATTTCAATCGACATATTGTATCTCTGCGTCATACCAGAAGACTTCACTGCAGCGGCTGCACTGCACTCTGCGCGGCCTGGGCTCCTGCACCTTGATGACGATGGGACAGTCTGCACCTGGACACAACTGCAACTGGAAGTGACTCTGGAAAAAAAAACAACAAAAAAAAAAACACGAGGAATGTATGCAAGTCAAGAAAAACCCTTTAAAATGTTTTAATAAGGCTGCGGTAAAAAAGCCAAATATGGATCACATTTGCCTGCTACGTGAACATAGCCTTAGATGTTCATCTGATTGTTTGAAGCAATGCAATCAATAACTGTTGTTGGCATTAAATAGTAAGTGATTTCGGCGCGAGTGAACATTTTACTCTACTCAACTCAACACAAACCTCTCTCGCGAGATGCCGTCATTTGTGTGAATGTTGAAGCTTGCTGAATTTCGGCATTCGCACAAATGTTGCTAAACTAATGTGTTTGGCTGATGCTTCGTCAGACGGTCGACGAACACACCTCAACATAGTCTCTGAAGAGGTAGCGTTTGTATTTGTCCTTTAGCTCCTCTCCTGGCAGCAACGGGAGGACAAAGTCTTCTGGCATCCGCAGGGAACAGTCCTGAGCCATACATGAGATTCCTGAAAGCACAAACGTGTTTGATGAAATGTTGAGGCTCTCGGTGACAAAACACGGAGAAGCGCTTTCCGCAGACCTTCAGTCTTTTTGATGCTTTTAGGAAAAGAAAGAAAAAGAAACAAACAGGATTTGCAACTTTTTTCCAGTTAATAACGGCAAAACTGAAGGTTCAAACAATAACATATTGATACCAGCAGTCCGGCTGTTTATTCCTCAGGTAACTTAGATACTTATCAGGTCAGAATAAGCCTACGCGGCTAAACTAGCATCCACAAGGGACAACCTTTGCAAGTCCTCTCCTACAGAAAAAGTCAGGGTATTTTTGAACTAAAAATAAACAGGCAGTGAAGCAAGAACCAATGCAGTGTATTTTATTGGGAATTTTAAATGACTGGCCAATACAAAGTCATCTATAATTATGAAGTAGCAAAGAAATTCTAACCGAGCTAAATAGCCATGTGTGATATGCTTTTCTAATCAGCTCATTTTACTCCAATACTCTTGGTAAAACGGAGTGGCAGTTGTCTCCAGAAAAAAAAAAAAAAAACAACGTAAACTTTTCTATTGCTATAAATGCAGATTTACAAAAACCAGCATATCATGGTTTAGAACGGCCCAGTCAAAGTACAGACCAAATTCAATTCAATTAAAAAATACTTTATTGTTCCAAAAGAGAAATTAAATGTTGTTATAACTCATAAATTCAAATTTTTCAAATAGTTAGTATAGATAGTGATGGCTGTTGGCAAGAAAGAGCTCTTGTAGCGGTCTGTATTACAGCGAGTCTGAATAGGCCTCTGACTGAAGACACTTAGATACCAAGACAGTCTCGTGAAGGGATGGTGAACTGAGAGGTGTTCCACAATGTAGAAATTGATGCTCACAAATGGTCTCAATCCAACCAGACTGAGCTTGAGATCCTTTTGAAAAGCTAAAAAACAATTGACAGAAGTGTTTTTTTTAATTTAAAAAGCTGCTGTATGTCCAGGAAAAAGTGGTTCTATAAACTGTTATAGAACTAATTAAAAAAGCAGAATATACTTGTCAGATATTTATGTGCAAAGCAAAAATCTAAAAAATATTAAAAGGTTGCAAGGCGCTTAACTGCGCATGTAAAACAGACAGAGTCAGCTCCAAGATAAAAACAATAGGCCAGCAAAGTGAATTGCTCCTGGAGAGAGAGCACTGATTGGACACAATGCCGTGTAAAAGCAGCACCAAATAAAACTGATTGATAACTTGGAAAATCCCTGCTGTTGTGTTTGGTTTGAAAACAAACTGGTTCCTACTGTTACACTGGACTGGGGTTGGAGGTCATTTTAAATCTGTCCTTGTTGCAGCCAACACAGAGTCATCTGACCTTTACAGGCTGAATTTATCAGAGAGGTCATTAAAAAGAAGCACAGGAACATTTTTCATACAAACAGGAGCATAAACAGAACTAGTGGAGTCACAACTTCAAGAAAGTGACTCAGATAAACTGTATGACTTTTTTGTTTGTTTTTTTTCCATTTTACACACAAACACAGAGCAACTATGAACCAATCCACACACACGCCTACACACTAATTTGCTTTGTTGCTGACACAAGCACACACTCACACACTTGCTGATCTTCATGAGCCTGCTGCAACCGCATGCTTTACTTGTAAACTTCAATCCAGATGGGACAAGTAAAATCTCCTCTAAAAGCTCAAAATCTTTAAGATATTTTGACTCCATATTTATGAAGAAAAAGCCTTCAGCCAGTAAAGTAAAAAAAAAAAAAGAAAAAAAAAAGAAAACTGCTGCTGCTGGATAGATATTAAAAATAAAACTGTTCGTGCTCTGAATAACCTAACATCTGACCCGGGAACACAACCACAATGACTCGGCCACTGTAACACCAGATGGGATGACTGCAGAGACACACACACACGCTCGGAGCACAGCACTCACCCACTCCCATGCCGTCTTTGACTAGCACGGTGCAGTGCTGCTCCCAGCATGCTTTGCAGAAGGAGTGCTGACAGGGCAGAGCCAGCAGGGAGTCTCTCCGTACAACCTGTAGACACACACCGCACTGGAGGGACTGGGCGGCCTGAAACACACACGAGAAGATAAGCAAGCAGAGCAGTCGCAGTAGCGCTCGCCTAATATATTTTATTTTTTTTAGTAATTATTTCATGAATGGCAAATTAATCCGCTCCGTTTAGCCTTCATGTTACCAGTTGAAAGTACTGGTCTCACTCGCCCTCTTACAGCCACAATGGACCTCTGACATTTATGGACATAATAAAAATAGATGCTCCTTTTAAATAGATGCTCCTTTTATACCAATTATTGAATCTTTGCTTCTCATGACTTCATTTTAAACACCTAGAGATTCTGAAATCATCTAGAGTCTTCTTCTTGAAGTAACAGCTTTAAAACCTCTGAGCTACTTTACTAATACTATTACTTTTTCAACCAAGCCAGGGCAAATCTAGCTGAAGATGACACATAAACAATAAATTGTAAATTTGACAATACAAGAAAAAGATTGTAATGGTGACCCAAAATGGGCATTTATTGCATTATTGCATTTAGTGGCTATTGCATCAATTTTGATTCATTTTTGTCTTGATAAATTTCAATTAATGACAACTTTAAAAAAAAAACCCTGATGGTATTATTGGAAATGTTATTTATCATTTTCTCCACTGTTTGCTTCATGAGAGCATCAATAAATATCAGTACATTTGAAAATATAATTGAATGGAGATACTTTGTGTGCTATAACACTTCTAAATAAGTGGCATCCTGAACATTCCCATTTTAAGTGGGAATGTTTCTCAACAGTAATTTGTGTTTGTGGCACTATAAATGTTCTGCCATGCAATCGCAGCAATACAGAAAAAAAAAGAAGTAATAAATTGTTTTTCTTTTTAATGTTAAAAGTTTTCATTTTTTACGTCATCAAAACAGTACCACAAAACACTGCAATAAAATTCTACCAACCCTACAGTCAATCACTGGCCAAGAGAAAGAAGGTGTACTCACAGTGGCTAATCTGCATGTGCTACTGGTCTGGACCAGAGCATCTGACAAAAGCTGAGAAGAGCTGGACTTACATCTGTCAGAAAGATGGGAAGAAAAAAAAAAAAAAGGTTGGAAGGGGAAATTTAACAGAGGGAAAACATAAATAAAACAGAACAGAGCTCTCTGTTCACAGATTAGTTGATGTAACAACTCAATACCAAAGAACAAATGCTTGAAAAGCAGTGTCACCACTATACAGTCGATCTCTCAGTGTAGAGCTGGGATTAGGAAATATCATTTTTGTGATGCCTTTAAATGTCAAAATTATTGTGAAGGAATTTATCAGCATTATATATTAATACAGATACAATCTTAGAAAGTCCTTAAGAGGTGGACTGAGGCACTAACTGCAGTATAACCAATAAAACCAACGTAACAGAGTCATAGGAGACACTATGTAAATCAAAATGATAGTCTAGAGAAATCAGAGGGACCTAAAATAAAAATAAAAAACTAACAAAAAGGTTTGAGAGAACCTTGTGACTGAAGATGAGCCAGTTAACAACCAGTTATTATCAAAAAAAAAAAAAAAAATCTATAAATCGTGACACAGAAGAAGAGACATACCTGTCCAGTATTTGTGAAACCTGCCAGTGAAAATGCACCAGGATCAGTTTTGCTACTGATGGTGAAACCTGCAAGGGGGAAAAAAAAACAAAAAAAAAAAAACAAGACATGGTTTAAAGTTATTTTCAATTCAAAGTCACGTGATTTTGATTCAGAAAAAAGGGATTGTGAGGATTTTCTTGCAAAAGTAGTCTATGTAAAATGACAAAAATTAAAAGATAATTATATTGACATGTTGGATTAGAAAACATATTCTACAACTTCCTTGATAAGAGCAGAAGTTTAAAATAAAGGAACTTGCCTTTCATTGCAATAAAGGATCAGTCCTAACCTTTATATGACTTCTACTAAACTCAAAACAACATGCATCGCTAAATATGCTGTTTGCTGATGTTTTTATGAACAGAGTAAAGTGTTCAGTGTTAATGCATTTAATGTTCCAATGCATAATGAAAACAAAACACTATTTTCATTTTCTAGATCAGTGACTTGAGTCAATCAGCATTATAGAGAACTGTCCGGTTTTGATCAATGCTGATTAATTGATGCAAAACTACTTAGAGCTGCACAATTTACAGAATTGCAAAGGTCACTGCAATGCCAGTGCGTGCAACACTGCGATCACAGAAGACTGCTTGGATGCAACATTTAGAGGGCAACTATATATCAAGGGGCCATGCAGTCACACATTGCATTGCCACAATTAAATTTGAACCCACTGGAAGGAGTTCAACGCTCTTCGATGTGTGCAGTTCGTAGTGATTTAGTGACTGAGATGCTAACGCTAAAGGAGAGAAGCTGGAACATTATGAGAACAGAAAAGAAAGAAAAGTGAGAAAAGCTGGGGTTTAATCTCAGTAGGTCTCATTACTGCAGTGTAAAAACAATAATATTACAGTCGCATGTCCAAGTGAACTATTTATTCTTAATAATAATATAAAATAAATGACTTCAAAACACACTTTGCTCAATTTATTCTACACTATGTATGTAAAACATATTCCAACACTGCTGCAGAAACAAACTAAAGACACCCCAGAGAGACAGACTGCCAACTCCATCATCAAACCTGAACACGCAGCCGTTACTCTGTAACTGAGTGAAGATTCACTTAATTTGACTTTAGAATCAGTGAGGCGCAGAAAAAGGAATTTAAACAACGAGCAGAGATTTAACTATTTTTAAGGACATTGTTGCAAGAGAGCAACACTTTAAATAGTAAACAGGAAGGCTGAGTGGACCGGAGTACAGCAAGGTTGATGTTTTGTCCTTCTGAGCTTTCAACCTCGCTCTGATATGGAACGTTCTGGATTTGGAAACGTCGGCAACCTTTAGGAAGTTTCCGATTCAAGATCTACGGGTTGTCTTTTTTTTTTTTGTTTGTTTGTTTTTTAAAGAAGTAGATAGAAAACCTGTTGTTTTAGAAACCTAGCATCCAGCTAACAAGATTGTTTCAAATGTCAATTTAAAATGTCTGCCCTCTGACACTGCCACCTCCAACTACCACAATCAATAACTGCTCACAGAGGCAATGCTGGAAACCATTTAATGCTGTAGGACTACTTTATGTTCTCTCTCTGGTGCAGATAGTGAGATTTTTCCCAACGATTTAGTCCGGTTATGGGGTAAACGTACCTTCAGAGCAGCAGCCACGGTGTTCACTTCCTCCGTCAGCACTCGCTGGCTCTCTTTGTACGTCAGACAGGTAAACTGGTACTCCTCTGGGTCGGAGGAATCTGCCCCCTGCTGCTCAACGTCACTTGCCACCCCATCGTAATAGTCTGCGATATCGCCCGGATCCTCTTCCTCTCCTCCGTCGTCGTCTTCCTGCTCTTCCTCAGAGTTCACCCCAAAGTCTTCCTCATTGCTGTCTGACGCCTGGCTGTTCATGTCCACAGACATTCAGTCGATTGTGCCAATCACCCGGACAGGTAGACGAGCCGCCTACCTGTCGGATTTCAGAGGGCCAGCTCTAGCTGAAGTGGCTTGACTGAAGCTCCGCCCCGTCCTCTTTTCCACTTCGAGTCAGCGCGTAGAGGGAGAAACCCTCCCCTCCTGTCTGACTGAGGCGCAACGGAGCGCACTCAGCAGCAGCGGAAGAAGCAGAAGAAGTCGCACTCTCCGTCACTCATTTGGAAAACTGGTTCTAGGCGCAATCTGGAGGAAGAGGAAAAGAACAGTTAGAGACAAAGGAAGAGTCAGAACAGTAACAAAAATAATGGAAAAGTGACCCGTCAGTGAGTTCCATGACGTTTAATTCCATATTCAAACATCTTGTTACTAGTTTGGAGGTTATATAAGACACAGATGGTGTACCAACACATTTCAGGATTTCTGTGATATTCTTTCAAGTTAAAAATTGCTGTAAACTGATATCAAGTTTCTGTACTGCCTAAAATGCTACATTTTTATAAAAATGTACTGATTTTTTTTTTTTTTTAAATGGCAAACTGATTTTATATACATGAAAAAAGTACATTTGTGAAAATGTAGTTTAAACAATATTCCATGTGGTTGGACAGTGCTTTCGGTCAGACTCGTGTTTTAGATCAAACTAATTGTTGTACAAGTCTTTGACAAGGACACTCCAAATCCTTCAGTTGTTTTTGAGCTGTTCCTAAGTGGATTTGCTGCTGGTGTCCTTCGGATCATTTTAATGCGGACACTCAGGAGTTTTTTGGTAGAAAGCTGAATTCATGGATCCATCAATTATAGCAAGTTATTGTGGTCCCGAAGCTCCAAAGCAGCCCCAGACGGTAACGTTACAATCCCGTTAAATCCGAACCTCTTTTCAGAAATGCTCCATTACCTTTATATCAGGTGCACACCTTAAAAAAAAAAAAAAAAAAACACTTCGCCCCCTTTAGAAAGTCCATAAAATAGCTTTGTAACTCTTTCCAGACTGACAGATGATGTGTGTTTTCTTAAAATCTCAGCCTACCTTTTGTGGTTTCTATTAAAGTGATCTATAATTCTTCTTACAGTGTGTAATTAGGCAAAATCGTTGCTATTTAAATTAAACAAAGAAGTGGTTGATCACAGCGACATCGTGATATAACAAGAGGCCAGGAGGTAACACATTACCAGTCACAGCAACCTCTTGTTACCAACAGTGGTGACACAAGTGAAGTTACTCTGCTATACAGGACTGAGAGTTTCAGATTGATTTTTCCACTGATAAATCTAACTGAGTTTCATATTTACTCAGGTATATCCTGAGTACATTTCCATCACTGAAATTCAATTTACATCTGAAATATTTAACTATGACAAAAACACAGAAACAGACAAGGGAGCAAATACTTTTTCACAGCAATGCACAGGATATATGAGAGTAAAATTTATCATCGGTTTCCTCAACTAGCCAAAAATATGACCACACGAATTAAGGTCGAATTATAAGGCACCACAAGGCCCAGGTGGCCTGGTCACATTCGATACACGATTATTTAGTACAGTTTAAAAAAACACATTAAAGAGGTCAACTGGTAACGGACTTCAGTTGTGACTCTGCAAATATTAATCTGGAAAGAAAACACGGGGGAAGCCAGCCAGCGGGTCCCGGTGCCAGCCTAGCTTTAGACCAGCGTTCACATTCCGTCCGATCCAAGTTAAAAATAGTCAGCAAAGTGGGTGACACACATCCCGCTAGGCTAATGTAACACAGCGACCGTACAGGTTAGATAACAGCTTTAACTGAACTCTGCTGGCGTGTTCGGAACGGGAACTGAAAGTGTGAAAACTGGCTAATAAAGTGTGGACACTGGCATTTTACTCCGACCAGAGAGCCAGATGAACGGCTGAAGTTAAATCCCCAGAGTGGCTGCCTCTGTCGTTAGCAGGGCTAGCTTCCAGGCTAGCGCGCTGTAGTTGTGTTCAGCAGTTTAAGTAGCGATATGCCTAAACCCCCAAAATACGACGAGTTACACCAATGAGCGCCACGAGAGGGAAAAAGTTTTATACCACAAGTTATGTTTACTCATTTAACAATGAAAACAGCACATCAAGAAGTAGCTACCTTTCTTTATCATTCCCCTCAGCCTCCGCCTCTCACCTACTCTACTCCGGGGACTGAGATGTAAACAAGGCCCGGTGCAGCTCCAGAGTAAACACGTCCATTTAAACAACTGCTGCGTTCATTTCCAGAGCAAAAACCAGGCGACAGTTACCTGTTGGAGTAGAGCTGACTTGACCTGCTGTAACAGCGGACAACGGCATCTGTGTGGGGGAAACCTAAAGAGCGATTTGCACTCTTTTGCTTGGCGGAAGGTGGAGAGGTGCTTATCGGCGACGTAACGTCCGCTTTCCTCTGCGCTGTAGGATCTCCTCTGTGGTCGCATTACAGCGCCTTATCAGCACCAAACTGTTCTTTAGAACGAGTTTTATTATTATTATTATTATTATTATTATTATTATTATTATTATTATTATTATTATTATTATTATTATTATTATTATTATCATCCCAAAATAACCCAATAATAAATTCCAGTCAAAACATTAATTCCTCAATGTTTTGAGAAATTAAAATACACTGATTTCACTTTTTTAAAATCAGTAGTATTTAGTAAAGTAACTATCTGAATTGTAATAAAAGCGACATAACATTATCAAATCGATAAATAAAAAATAACAACAACAACAAAAAAAATGCATAGAATTTGCTTAAGAAAAGTGAAAAGTGTTATTCCCTGCTTGGAGTAGAAAAATCATTATTAGAACTATTTTGATGTTACCTGTAAATGTTGCTTACGTCGTGTGTGAGACTATCACTTTGTCACTACTGACCTTAACATTTGATTGGTTGACCTGCACAGCAACCCAAGTAAAGACCAATTAGCAGTTAGCTCCTCCCACTGTCCTCTTTAGGGATTGTAATAAAACAGTAAAAGATTTGTTAAAAAATTTCAGTATTAAACACATTCAAAAATAATTAGTCAAATATGTAATTTTTGCTTAGCAAAAAATAAGTCCTTTGTTTACTTCCCACTACTTAGAATTATTTATTGGCAATTTCACGAGATGGTGTGTGCAGATGCAAAGAGAAGCCATGTCAATTTAACACAGTAATAATAACCACTCTAGTCCGTTCTTTCTCCTGCTTTAAGTGCATGCTCGGTTTCACATCCCACACTTGTGTCAGCAACAAAAACAAGTGTAACATCATTAAACTTCAGAGTACATGAGATGCTCTTGGGTGAACATGGACGGTGTCCTCAGTGTCCAATGTCCTGATGTCATAACATAAAAAACTTTCCTGTCCACTAATGGCCCATAAATCAGTCATCTGACAGACCCAGAACATGCCCAATGCGTTTTTCACAGGTTCCATAGGTTAAAGTGAAACTGTGAAACATTAATGCATCTCTTCTCTTAGATGAGATAATGCACTTGTGGCAATAAAGGTATCGGAGCAGGGTCTACATTTTTTATGCATTATCCTCTAATGTGCTTCTGTGTTGCAAATGAGAAAGAGGGGGTTGAGGAGCAGGAGTAAATGCAGAGATAATAGGTCTGGAACTGCTGAGGAGGTAGGTTTAATGTGCTTAATGCTGCAACTGTTTATATTTCACATTCGATAAGAGTGGTACGTTTCCTTTGTATTCAGGTTTCAAAGCAGCCGGGGTTTTAAAGAAAAGTTCACCAGAGTTCAGTTTTATTGTCGAGGCAGTAGAAAACAAATCTTCTGGTCCTGAATTTTTCAAGATACTGATTGTGTTTATGGTTGTTCTTCTACTGTCCTATTCTCAAGCCTGGTAGGGCATCTAACTTATTTTCTTTCAATATTCCCCTGTATTTTTACTTCATCTATCCTCAGGGAAGGCGGTCATCATCTCTGACCACCTTCCCTGTCCCAGGGGTTGTACAACAATGGCGCCCCCACCATGTTTTACTGTAATTATGTGTTGTATCTAGTTTTAGTTTTGCACATAGGCCAAAAAGATCTTAAATTCTGAATGCAGCTAGTTGCACTACATTCTATTTAGATGCATTAGATTAAATGTGTCTGCAGACAAATGTACACCACACTTTTCAGTTTTTAAATAGTAAACAATGGAGAACAAGAATAGTTTTCCTTCCACTTTTCAATGCTACTAAAATGCGTTGTGTTGTGGTTGTAACTTGATAAAATAGGTAAAAAAAATTGTTGACAGACATTGAAGTTTCAAATTTAAGTTTAAAGTGTAGATTTAAAGTTCCTCATATTAACATTCGCTAGATGAGTAATGAATTTAGTTAATTTATTTTAATAAATGAATCAGCTGTAAAATTCACCAGAAAGTACTGGAACTGTCAGTTCATTGTACACAAATACCTCCCAATCAGTCTCCCCTGATAAAGAAACTTTGGGAAAGCTTGTCACACAGTTAAAACCACAACAAAGTCGGCCTTCTATCACCTGAAGAACATCTCCAGGATTAGAGGACTTATGTCTCAACAAGATCTAGAGAAACTCATCCATGCATTTATCTTTTGTCGCATCGATTACTGTAACAGCATCTTCACAGGTCTGTCCAACAAATCAATCAAACAGCTGCAGCTGATCCAGAACGCTGCTGCTCGCGTTCTCACTAAAACCAGGAAGATAGAGCACA
>CAEGAE010005193.1:0-41801 GCA_903067095.1 Girardinus metallicus | reverse complement strand
CTCAGATTTATATATCTGGGACCATAGAAAATTACATCACACAACATCAGCTGTTGTGTGATGTTGCTCACAGCGGTGCTCAGTGTACTCACGGAGCTTGTGCGCATGCCCAGACATATGAAAAATTAGAGGGAACATTGTCCTGGACCCCACATGGGTAAAATAAAGTAACAATTTGACGTGAATAAAACCATTGCCTGTAATTTTATGTTAACATTTTTCTTGTGTCTGCTTTCTGTTTTGCTTACAGGCTTCTTTCTCTTGGAAGAAGGCAGCCGACTTCCCGTCTGCATTTTTCATTTCTGCTTCTTACTGATGCAGTCTGACAAAATGACAGCTTAATAGTAACGTGGGTCTTGGTGACAGGACTGAGACTGCTAAATTGTACTGATTTTAAAACATCCACAGTAACATCCATTATGTGTTTTTAAGAAAAACAACTTTGTTGTTTTTATTTTTGCCTAAATAAAAACAACAACAAAGTAAGATAAAACAAAAAATAATGACTTAGATCATTGTTACAGCGATGTGCCTAAGTGAAATATGCAACAGGAGAATAAGAGGAAGGAATAAATTATCAAAGGAAGGAAGGGAGGGACACAAAGAAGGACGAGAAGTAGAACACGAGGGAGGAGGGACAGAGTTAGGAAGATGGACAAGAAACCTGGAAACATGAGAGAATAAAAGGAGATCGAACAATAGCAAAGAAAAACAGAGGCAAGTAACTAAGGACACAAGGCAGAAAGAAAGAGAAAAGACAGAAAGATTTCATTCAGATTTTTAAAGCCTGATTTTTGCCCCGTAATAGTGATCCACGTTAATATTTAACTCAAACCGACACATTCATAGATTAAAGCTCTAATTATTTAAAGTAAACAGAATACCTTTATAATGCAGTTCATCCATTTTAAAATCATATTTACAGTTGAAACTAGAAATGTATATGCACTCAATAAAAACACACATAGGACTATTATTCTCACTGTCTGTGGTTAAAAAAGAGAAAACATCTCGTTTGGGTCAGTTTGATAGATGCTACAATGAGGAGACAGAATATCAGAGATGAATGGAAAATTATTAATCTTATCTTTTCTACTCATGTTAATTGCCATCTTTGCTAGACCAAGACCAAAAATCATTTTGCCCTTTTCTGTTTCTATCACATGAAAAGCCAAAATTAAAAATAAAAATTTAAGCAGACATTCTTAAAATGATTCCCAGATGTCACCAAGGTATGTAAATAAATCCATGTAATTCTCTTTAGAGCGAGCCAATTAATACGGCATACTTTTTCCATGCTGCACATATAAACTTTATTATAAACCTCAATAATATCTTTCAATTTCCTTCTCAGATATATGAGTGACTCCAAATGATTCCCGTCTAAATCATCAATGTCCCGCCCTGAAATCATGTGTTCATTCACAACTCAACAGCACACGTACTAATTTTTCTGAAATTAAAAAAAAACAAACAAACAAAAGAAACACATCATTGATTTGGAATGACTGGAGCGTACATATTTAATACGGTTTTCGTACCTAATGTTTTTCAACAATCTTCCAGATATGAAATCTTCGGTTTCTGTAGAAAATCAAAGAAAGTTTATTTAGAGAAGAATCGCTGCTCCAGCACTCAGTGAGGATTTATGACACAGAACAACATTTCTGTCCCATTGTCCCTTCTGGTCAACTTCATTATGAAGAGATGAAAAGAGTTTCTTAAGCCATCAGACGGCTTTTGTTTCATTAACCACTTAGTTGAATTGAAAACAAGCATTTTTCTGAAGGGAATAGTCATCAACAACATACCCTTTTTTTCCTTCGCTTAGATCCAAACAGTCAAAATACAGCAGCTCATAAACTTCATGGCTTTTGAGCAATCAAATCCATCGACTTTAGATTTTGTTACTATCTTCAGTGCCTCATCGTCATTTTTAGAATCATATACACTTGTGTCCTAATTGAAACAACAAGCTTCAAGTTTGCTGATTTGAAACCTGAGGGGAGCATTTTTATAGCTGTGATCTGACCGGGCCATGACGACTCCTTCAGAAGTGCATCATCGCTGATGAAAGGTGGCAAATCAGAGACGATGATCCTTTATCTGGGTTCACTGGAGGGAAGACAGCAGTGGGAGTATTTCTCTAAACAAGTCCCCCACCCAATGATACCATTCATCTTGTCAATAGAATATCAAAACATAAGATATTTTAACACCATGCTGACAGGAAAGAACACTGAACCCTGTAGATACAAAGTTCTGTCCACTCGTCACACCCGGTTATGCTTGGTGCTGCTGGAGGGAATCAAAGAAACACCAGTGAAAGGAAGTCGTGTCAACATGGAGAAAATGTCAATCACCACCTGGAATGAATTACTGTTTCAATGCATTCAAACACTTAGGAACGTCTGTGGTAGAAGATTTTTTTATTTTTATTTTGCTTACTTTGTAATGTTTTCAAGCCAAAACCTGAACAGCAGCTTTAAAGTACAAAAGGAGCAAAACGTTTGACTTGTTTTAATGGAGAAACAAATCATCAAGGCAGTGCAAATTCATGAACATGACATCTGTAAGGCAAGAGCTCCTTGTGCGTAAGCTGTCAGAATAGTAGCTCGCCCTTTTTGTTCCTCTGCAAGGTTGTTGTAATTGTGGGTATTTTTCAACAAAAGAGAAGCAGCGTTATTAGTTCTATTGGAGCAGAAGAATCATCTACAAGGACTTTTCACGACATTATGCAGATTAGAGAGACAACTTGGAGCAGAAGAGAGGCTTATCTCAATAGTAAATGCTTAAGTTGTTTCTGACTCTGAAGTGCCTCGGCGTCTCCAAGGTCAACAGCTGAATAGACGTTTTTATGGGGCTAATTCTCGTCCAATTATGCCCTTTCTGTCTATGTCAAGTGACTTGTCACCCTTATCCCTCGATGCTTTTGCACTTTTTTCTCTGACTGTAGCCTCAGTGTGTTTGGCACTTGGCAAGTAATTTAACAGTGAAAAACCCAGCAACTTCAAACATTAAATCCTATATAAAAAATTCTCTACTGTTGTTAATCTGTCATCCGCCCCACCTACAGTTGAAACCAGAAGTTTACATACACTAAGTACTAAGAAACATCCACTGTTTTTTCTGCGCTGGCTGAAATCAACTCAAATTTGTCTTGTTTCAGGTCAGTTAGAATTACCAAAATGATTTCTATTTTCTAAATGTCACAATAATGAGAAAGAATATGTCAGAGATTAATTTTCTAGTGTCTTCAAAATCAGAAGTTTACATACATTTTCTAAGTATTTGGTAGCATTGCCTTTGAACTGTAGTTTTTGGGTCAAATATTTTAGATTTCCTTCCACGCTAAAGTTTGCTTACAAGCATTCCCCTTCTCCTTTAAATATAACAATGGTCATTAAGACCAAACAGTTCCACTTTACTTTCATGAGGCCACGGGTCATGTCTCCAGAAATGAAGGTCTTTGTTCCTGTGAGTATTTGCAAACTGCAATCTGGCTTTTTATGTTTATTTTGAAGTAATGGCTTCCTCTCTGCTGAGTGGCCTTTCAGAACATGTTGGTACAGGATATGTTTCACTGTAATGACTCCAGCCAGCATTTTCACAAGGTCTTTTGTCTTTAGTCTGGGGTCAATCTGCACATTTGGACATTTGAGTCACAGAACCAATCTCCTGCCTGAGCAGTATGATGGTTGGACATTCCCGTCATGTATATATTTGTGTGTTATTGTTCTAACAGATGAATGTAGCACCTTTACGCATCTGGAAATTGTTGACAAGGATGAACCAGGCTCCAGCAGCCTCATGCTCATCTTCCTGATATCTTCACTTAACTTCCTCATTGGGTCAAACCTGAAAGCAATGTGTTTCAGGAGTGGCCTTAAAATTCATCTACAGTTGAGACTCCAAATAACTCAGATGTGTCAGTTAACCTATCAGAAGTTTCCAAAACCATGAAATCTTCAACTGAGTATGCAAACTTCTGTTTTTGAAGACATTGAAGACTTGTTCTGTCTCTTATTACTGATGTATTTAGTAAATAGAAATAATTTTTGTCATTTTAATTGACCTGAAATAAGAGAAGTTTTGTCCAATTTAATTTCAGTCAGCGAGAAAAAAGATGAATATGTATTTTTATTGAGTGTATGTAAACTTTTGACTTCAACTGTATGTAGGGATTTTTCTGCCAATGGGAATTCTAGCATCAGCCACTTTGAGAAACCATCTAATTATGTATAAATGGACGACTTCCAACATAGGCAAATGGGCAAAATCTTGGCAGGGGACCAATCACTCTAAGCCTGACACAACAGAGAGGCCATCTAACAGTATTAATCCCATTCCAAGAGAAGCTTATACTCACGTAAAGCCAGCAAATCTGCTACAAAACAGCATTTCTTAGAAAACAATGTTTTTTCCCCCCCTCTCTTTGCGGCACCGATCTGGTATCTTTCATGCTTGTCGAACAGTTGGAGGCTTTGGAAATCGTCGCTCTGAGAAATGAATGTGTCAGAGAAGCTGACTGAGTTTCTGTACTGAGCAGCAAAAACTGAAATGACATTCTTTTACAGTCACCAGCATGGTAGCCCCACACATGCTGATTCATGGTTGTATTTTGACAGTGGCATACACTGCAGACTGGCTGTGGCTGCAGTTAAACTGATGCATTAGCCATGTGCCTCACAGTGTGAGTTTGTCTTCTCTCCCAGCTAGGAGGGCGGTGGCAGGAGGCATGGTGCAGTAAAACAGAGAACTGCTGTTTTCTTTCCAACACATTGTGTTGACACCTGTTTGAACATATATGCAACACATGCTTATGATAGATTTACTAAAAGTGGTTTGGTGCATAAATCCAACCTCAACGATACAGAAACACTCCACATAGAAAATATACAAAAACAAAGCCAAAGTGGAAAAGCTGTGTACCATCTACAAACTAGAACCAACTGAACCTTATGAAGCAGTATTTTTAGCAGTTTGAAGCAATTGTTTCCTATTTGAAATAGCTGTGGAGGAGTTTAGCATACCCTTTTTTTGGATTGTTTTATTTGTTTGCATGAGTTTAAGCCAAGCTTGAATTGTCAGACACATCACCCAACATTTGTCTCCATAATACTCACTATGTAGAGGAAATTGTTATCAACTCAAATACCGCAGTCATCTGACTGCTAGCCTAGCTCAGTCACCACCCAAAAAAGGTCAAAATGTTTTAAAGTACCCTTCAACAAACTGTTCATCGATGATTTAGAACCTGGAATATCTTTAGAAATACAGGAAATGAATTATAGCTTTATATTTTGAATATATCCATACATTATGTAATCTGAACAAGCGTATAATAGTTTTAAGCAGTTAAAGGTGCTTTGCTAATGTGAGGAAAACATGAACAAATATTAAATCCAAAATGCTGAGACAGACATAGTATAAATATGAACATTACTCTAGTTTTTCTTTCAAATTTCTTTTTTTATTGATTACTGGCAAAAAATATTGAACAATATGATACAGAGTATAGCCATAAACAAATCCCTAGACATCAGACACACACAAAACTAACACTACCCTAGCTTTTAATGTATTTAATAGGCAGATATGTTCTGATAGAGTAACAATTTGCTGCCTTTCAGTAAAGACATTTCAGTCACATACTCCCCTCACATTGACCTGTTTAACTTCATTTCCAGAACATAATTCAAACAGTTTCAAAATATTTCAGTTACTGAAGCTTATCTGACAATCTTATCAGCCATTGTCTTTATTTTATTTTATCTGGCAAATTTATGGAACCTTTCAGTGTCAACTTATCAGAACTGTTCACAGTATCTCTTATGAATCAATCACTGAACTCCCTCAGACGTCAGGCTTGGTTTAAGGTTAAGGTCTATCAGATTTAAATTTGTATTTATTTTGTTTTGTTTGCTTTCTTCTGAATATTTTCATGAATGCTATACTCTATTCATTCGCAGAGACCTGGTCTTGACCCACATGGGGGTTGTAAAACGTTTTGTATCGATGACCAAATTAATATCTCGACTCTAACGTTTATCGAGTCATACCTGCAGTTCATCATTAGACCACATGAGGGAGCAAGCTGCTTTTTTGAAAGTAGTCACAGTGCCCATGTATAGAGCAGTTGAAGAACAAAACAGTTTAGAAAAGAAGATCCAGATCAATCAAAATTCAGGAGAAGTGAAATCACCCAATATTTATTGATAATAGACAGAAAAAACAAATAATATATAGTATTATAGTTTGACACACCTTGTGTTGAGCTGTAATTCACATATAAATTATGAGATGTTTTGTATATTTAAAAAAAATAATAATATTTTTTGTTATGCAGTTATTTACTTCTGTCTTTTTAGTTAACTCTTTTTTTATCCAATTACTTATTTATCTACCAAAACAACTAGTAATACTGAACTGGAGTTTCTTAGATTTTCTTTTTCATATTTAGTACTCGATCCCCTCAAAATAACACTGAGCACCTTAAATTGACATAACAAGAACAGATATTTTACTGTCCAATAAATTTACATAAAATTTCATCTTTCCTTCAATATTTAGCAAAAACAATACAAATACAAATTGATTCCTAAACGCAGAAGTAGTAGTTTTTTCAGGTCCTTTAATTCTCTTGCTAGATGGCAATAAGTCAAACAAAGACTTTATAAACATGAGTAGCTTTCTTATGCATGGACTGATGATAACATTTCTAGAGTGAGAACTGTTTTATGCTGGCCTGACTGGCCTGACTGATGACCTTGACCATTCTTCTCTATACCTGCTGGTACAGGGAAGTCCTTATCTCTTGGATGTTTTGAACAGGCAGGGTTCATCACATACTGCTTAATTTCATGACGCAGGTAGATCCAGAAGAATTATAGTCTGGAAGAATTTACTGAGAATCAAGCACACTGTTAACAGAGACTGCCATTGACCAGGAGGTAACTGGCACATATTGTATCTCTACTGTCAAAACAGTTGCTCCTATAGGATATAAACTTTGTTCACTAAAACAATCTAGTTCTCCATATCCAATGATGAGACAAGCTATCAGCATCAATGTTTTCTTTGCTTGGGCAGTATTTCTACCTGTCCAGGGTGTACTCTGTCTCTTCTGACCCAGTTACCACTGGAGTTAGCCCCAATAGCATATCCCAATCAAATCATGAGCCTCCCTTTACAACCTCAAAAACAAGACTTCGATGAAATCCTGGTCTGCAAAGTCCTGATTCTCTTCATATCGCCAAGGCTGTCAGGGCAAACAAAACATATTTAAGGTTGTCACATTGCAATTTGGCTTGATTGTTAGTGGATTGTTAACAAGGATTGTTAGTCCTTGCAAAAACTGTAATAGTCCCAGTCCCTTTCTCCTCCACTCTCCCTTTACAAACCTGTGACCAGCTTCTTCCCTGTCTGTCAGTCTTGTGATGTGTACACCTCTGACTTGCAGTCTCTCAGGGAATCGTGGAGACAGACAGCAGCTATAGTCATTTTGGTGATCTTATCTCAGTCAAGGATGATGGTTGTGCTAAAGACCTACCATCTGTTGGGTAGGATGTCAAAGGCATTCTACAAAGCCTGCATGTCCTTGACAGTTGGTAATACAAGACTTTTCACTGCTTGTCCAGTTGTCTGTGAGACTACAACTTTATTAGCTCAGTGAGAAGTGGAAAGGTATCGTCTCCCACAAACATGACAGATGCCACAACAGATTTTGGCAATGGATTTTGACAAAATCATTCTGATTTGTACATTCTGTAAAAATCAGAATGTACAAGAGACCTCCATTTTCAGCTCCCCACTGAGTGCAAATACAGGAACCTACTTTGACAGGGACAAAGGAATTCAGCACACATGTAAGGGTCAGTAAAAACGACACAATAGAACACTCTTCCTATGTCTTACTGCGTTTCCACAGTCTGAGTCTTATTTCATTATTGAGTGAGTATTTTCAGTTTGTTATCAAACCTGCAATTGGCATCAACAGCCATCATTAAAACAGAAAATGTGTCTTTATAACTTCAGAAAGTGTTTCCATGGTGTGACTGCTTAAATATGGATGTGTTTCTTATATAGGGCACCCAAGGAATTTGGAAACTGCCACTGCCACTGCCACGCCTTAAACTCTTCAGGATCCGTTCATTACTCAGAATCTGAGCCTTTGCTGTCCCCAAACTTAACTTAAAAAGGAATAGTGTTTTCTCATCACTTATTGCCTGGGGTATGAGCAATTTAATAGTAACATTAAGGCAATTTACTAACAAAAGGTCAGCAATATATTGTGAGGAATTTTGTGCCATATGTTTTACAGGCAAGGCCAAGAATTTAGAAGTGTTCAATAACTTGAAATAATAAAGAACTACACATTTATTCATATTTTAATTTTGTCAGTGAATGCATCACATATTGATCAACATACATTCCCTTGTTTTTTTCAGCACTTGATTAAGTATATCACAGACCATATTGCTTGCCTTTATTTTGTACTGATTACTGAAAGCTGAGTGTACCGTAAAAGACACATGCAAATTTCTGTCTGCGATTCATTTCAGTTGTTCGGTTGTTCAGTCTGACTGTAACCCAATTCATTTTTTCATGCCACGTGAGCTGATAAGTAGGTGTGAGTGTGTGTGTATGTGTCCATGTCACTCAAATAACAGCATGTGCCCTGACATGCTTCTCATTTCATCAGTAACAGGACTCAGCTGTCCGTCTGTCTCTCTATGTCAGAGTCCTGGCTCTAAAAGTATCCTAAAGCAACCGTTTATTGATTTCTCCGATATCTCTTCTGTAGAAGCAACGTTTCATAACTTTGCTATCCTACAGCATACATATGTGATAACATAATGCCAATAAAGAAAGACATCAATAATAACCAAAGAGAAGCCATAGATGCTTTCCATCAATCTGGTAGAGGTTAAGTGGGCATTTCCAAAAAATTGAAATATCTATACCCCTAAAGCTGGTTTTCTGGAAAAGTGCTCAGACCGAAAACCAAAGATCTGTTACTTCTTTTTACCTTAAACAAATACACACAAAGACATATTTCTTTCTTTTGCTTAACAGATAACCAACATGAACACCATGAACAAAACCTGTCACTAACTGAAGGAACCAAACCGTAATCCTAACATTCCATTTTAACTCACATCAAAGACAAGCCTCCCAGCTGTCTTCCTGCCTGGACATTTGGTGAGTGGTTGAGAAGTTGGTGGGTTGGGGGAAGCAGCATAGTGTTTTCTATTAAAAGCAAGAGCTCAGAGTTCACAACCTGGACTGATCCACCTTACCACATATACCCTGCAGCTCTTCGTTGAACGCTACAGCTTCAGTCTATTTCAATGCATACTTAGTATATGTGTCACACTGAGATCTTCAAACTGGACACACTTCAACAGTTTCCTGTGGGATTAAGGATTTTTACGGCACAGATATGCACCTTCATAAGGTCCTGATTTTTATCACATGGATTCTTTGTGCATATTCTGGTAAGAATTTTTTATATTTCTGAATAATTTAGTGTTAAGGAATTTGGCAATTGGTTCTGAAAACAGAGTTTCTGAAGGGTTTTATTTTTAACTGCATTTACAACATAACTCTTCTCATCCTAGAATTTGAAACCATGTGAGGTCACTGATCTGTTTTTATAGGAATTCATTTTTAAAATTGACATTTTACTTGTGACCTAAAAATCTAATTTATATGTTAAAAATACATGATAAAAATACATGTCATATATGTAGATATGTAGTGATAGCAAGTCAGACACAGTGGAGAGTTACCCTAACCCAACTGTACAAAATGGTAGTTAGCAAGTAGAATGCGACTCTTTATGAAAAACAGTCTTAGTCCAAGATGTTTCTGATACTTACCTTTTTACAAAATTAAAATTAGATTTTTTTTTATAAATTGAAAAACATTGCAATGAAAATGTAGCTAGAAAATGATAAAAATCCAAACACGTATATACATTTTTCATGATTTTCATCAAGTAATATGACTAACAATGTATGTATGGTATGCAGATATTTATATGGGAAAATATAAGTCATATAAATCTAAGGATTAAAAGTTTTTGCTTAATTTGTATATGAAATTTACTGTAAGTGATGTCCCCTTAAAGACTGATAGCTAAGGTCACATATTTGCCACAGTGACCTTTTAGTCTCACATAGAGGTACACTCTGCTTCCTCTGACCTCTGGAATTGGATAGAAGAAATTGTAATCAGCGTATAATAATTTAGTTCAGGTTTGCCGAAAATGTTCTATTTATCTAATTCTAAGGTGGTTCGTACAAAAAGACACTCTAAATTGTCCCTTATGTGTTTTAACTAATAAAACCAGAGTTTCATTACTTTAAACTGTTTTTAAAAAATCTGTTTTGTTGTAGCGTTATATTAGTTCAGATTTGATCAGTATATGTAGTTTATATTAACCATAGAAGATAAAACAGACATTAGGTATTTTGGTGATAGAAGACTAAGAATCAGACGCAGAGATTTGCATTTTACAGTTCAGCAGTTGCGGTATTCTCAAATGCTTACAAATAATTTGCATATTTCCTGACACAATTTCTTTCTAAGACAAACCTAATTACTGCCATGTAAACAATTTTAAAATGGAGGAGCCAGGAGACAACAAATACCTGACTGTCTGGAGCAGTGGTGTCCAAAACATGCACAATCCAGCATTGTGCATGTTTTACAGCTTTCTCTGGTTTAGCACACCTGAACAAACATGTAGAGAAAGTAATTGGACCATTTCAATCAGCTGTGTTGGAACAGAGAGACAACTAAAGCCCCCTTGCACCATTTTGTCACCCCATCGCTGGCGCAGTAGAACACCAGCAAATAGCAACACAGAGTGGTCAGTGACTGACAGCTCCAGGTGTTTCTTCTTCCCTTCTATTTCTGTTCTTGGATAAAATCACATGGACTTGACAACAAACAGGATGTAAGCAGACATTAACCAGGAAGGATAATGACAAATACAAGAAATGTACACTACAACAACCCTGACCTCCTGATCTTTGACAAAAACTTGAAATAGAACATATGGAAGGAAACCAAACCTTCATGTGTGAGGGTACATGTGCATGCTTTCTGTTGCTGGCTTAATGAAACTTGATCCCAGTTTGTCCAGCTCAGGCTGGGGGAAACCTGCCAGTACATTCCCAGGATAGCACACAAAAGATGCCACTTGGCTCCCACTGCTGTCTGTTGGGTAATTTGTACTGATCTGTCTGACATGTTTACTATCACAGCAAAGGCGCTGACCATCCCACTTACTGTAAATATGAAAGAATGTGAACTACAAATTTTAATATATTTCTATGGGACTTTATGTGATATGCCAACACAACATAGTGTCAAATGGTGAAGCGGGAGGAAAAGGCTACAAGTCTTTAATTTTTTTAAACAATACTGCAATACTCTTGAGGTATGCCTCTGCCAGCATTGCACATCTAGAGACTCAAATTTCAGTAACCAGGAGGAATACATTTGGGGAAATGAAGCTTACTACATAAAAGCTTTTCTGAATAGTACAAGTCAAAAAGTACTGTAAAGTTCAACACAACCTGAAAGAGTTGCCCAGTCTTTGCAAAACGGTTGCAGCTTAGTCAGATTCAATTCTTACCTCAAATTCTCAGTTAGACATTGGCGTTACTACGGGCTTCTTCTTGTTAGGTCTATGAATTTAGATGAACAGCCATACTGTACACCTCTCTTAAAGGTGTAATTTTCCTTCCGTTTCACAGTTATGCACTACAGTAGATACCCAGCGATTGCAGGGATTAGGTACCACAGTCACCCTCAAACAGCTAAAATCTACAAATATTTTAGAGCTCTCAAAAAAATTTAAAAACTTCTTATTTTGGTAGTTCACACATCAAAAAAATACCTTAATATGCATTAATACACACAAAGGAAACCACTTTGGCACTACCGCAAAAGCTAATTGGTCCTTCTGAATTGGCGGCTTTGTAAATGCAGCCAATAGCTTATCAAGCAGCATTGCCTTCCGAGCATTGTAGATGTGCTATACAAAGAAATCTGCGAATGGTCAAATTTTCCACAAATAATTTCAAGCTGCAGTCCACGGAAATGTCCAGAAACATGTCCACTGTACATTGTCCACCAAATAACAACGATACTGGTGTTTGTCTGAAGTTGTAATGTGACAAAATGTGAAGAAGCTTAAGGGGTATGACTACTTAAATGACACTGTATTACTCAATTCTGTTTAATCTGTTTTCCTATGTAGATGCCATTTGACTCAGTGGCATCATATAGTTTATGGCAGCACATTTAGAAAGGATAAAAACATCTAAATCTATTGACTTAAACCATTGTGAGTATGGAGAGATGTTAAATATGTTTTATGTGTACTCACATCCAGCTGAAACTCATTTCATGACAATTTACTGGCCAGAGCCGGCTGCTCCAAACACCTGCTGAGCGCTGAGATTAGATCCACAAACAACCTATGGAGACGGATTTGATTGAGCGACAGCCAGTGGAGAGGCTTTTCACCAACATGGAATGTCAGTCACTTGTCCAGTGTTGCCGTGAAGCTCTCTGATCTGTTTGTCCTTGCCTGCCTCTAATCAGACAGTGTCCTGTCGTCCTGCTTTTCCTCTGCACCTGTTTTCAGTCCTCATGTTTCTGAAATTAAGGGTTTCAGATCGCTGGTTGTAAATCGAGGAAAAGTTCAGAGCAGGAGCAACAGTAAAGAGAATTTCCTTACTTCAGCTCTCATTGTGAAAATATTTCTGAAGGACATGGGAGGGTGGCATTAGCTAAGAATGTACTTCACTAAACTTGAACCTAAAGTTAGTCAAGCCCTAACTGAAACTGTGTTTATCTCTTTTTGCTTCAGGGTTTGGATCCTGCTCAGAAGACGAGACGAAACTGGTGAAAACCCTGTTTAAGGGTTATAACAAAGTGGTTCGTCCAGTTAACCACTTCAGCGATCCTGTAGAAGTCACCGTGGGCCTGCAGCTTATCCAACTTATTAGTGTGGTAAGGGTAACAGTTTCCCAGTGTATTTCCAAGAGCGAAACAGTTTGGAAAATATTGGAAATTTACAACCAGCATTTAGAGGTGGAGATTTGTTGGCTTTTCATGATTAGATTAAGATTGAGAAGGCTATGGTTTGATTAGAAACCAGTTACTGACTCAACGTGATCCCATCATCAACCCCTGCCACCTGCATCCATGCAAACACAACCAGATCACCAGACAGGATCCCATACTTCAAAAAACACAAAGACTGAATACCTCAGACAAAACAGAGACAAAAATATTGAATACATGAAAACAATCTGAAAAAATGATGTGGGCCTCTGGACTTCATCAAACTGTCCTAGAGGAGGAATGTTTTCTCCAAAGACCTTTACATAAAGCAAATGCACTGAGTCTCAATGACTCTGATAGGTAGCAAACTTACAATTAGCTTAGCATTCAACCATGTAACATGGTTCCTCATGTTTGTTGTGCTTCAAAAATAATTTAGTTTTATTTCACATGTCCCACATATGGTGCGGCTCTCTTGTCCCACTTATTCCCATTTGATGCAGAGGTTGCTGGGTGTAGAGAAGTTGGTAGTTTAATTAGTAGAAGGCACACTACTTGTGGTCCTGGCACAAAAAATGTACACTCTCTATCATTTGTAGCATTTTACATATCAAAAAGTAAAAAGGATCTGCTCTGCAGAAGGATTTAAAGGGATGTATTTATTTTAAAGGTGATCATTTTAATAAGTGATGAGGAAAACTTTGTGATTTTTGAATTCATGAAGAGTAGTCGATCAACAGTATCAGTAAAATCTTGTACCATGTTTTAAACTGTAGTATACAACATAATATCACTATCATTTGTATACATTTTTCGACGTCAAACATCATGAACAGTTACTGTTCTTTTCATCACTGATTCTAAAGTCAAGTTACACGTCAATTGCTTTTTAAATACTTCAATATGATTGGGATTTATTTCTAGTTGCTAACAAAATATGTTTCTAAAAGTCCCAGTGATGTGAGTTTATGTATATATAAAATTTCTTTACAAAATTTTTTTACTGACATTGAGTCACCATGCCGTTGTGGCATTCTATGTCTTAATGTTTGTGGAAAAATTGAACTGCATAATGCTGGATGCAACTTTGATCAATTCTATTATGTACTTAGTAGGACCCCATCAATAAATCAGCCACAATTTCCCAAATTTTGGGTGATTGGTGATTAGTCAATATTTACATGTGAAATCAATGTGATCTACCTCCGCACAAGTCTGAAAATCAGCCATTGTTAACTTTTCTCTGCTCTTGAAGAGGGCTGACTGCCCACTCTATCTAATCTGGATGTTCTTGATTAACAATAGTCCCCCCACTGTTGCCATCTTAACGATTTTGTTACTATATTCAGAAATATTTCAGACAAAAAAATTGGTATTGACCAAAATTGAAATAGGCAGGTCAGGCTTTGTAAAGATCAGTTTGCTATTAATGATTCACAAAGAATGCCAACATTTGTCAAACTTGATGGCATGCTGAAGAGGGAGTTCAGTCATTTGATTCAGCTGTATTGAAGCAGGGATGCATCTAAAAGCTGCAGAACAGTAGATCTTGAGGACTAGGTCAACGAGTTCATTTCTATCTCTGATGTTGTTCCTTTATTTTTCTCAGGATGAAGTCAACCAGATTGTGACCAGTAATGTCCGTCTCAGACAGGTAGCTGTTTTGTGTTGTCTTCCTGTGTGTAGCTATAATGGCTATAATTTAATTCAGAACATTTTATGAATTCATTTCAAGGACGCGTACCGTGAAAAAACATGAATTTGATACACATGTATGGAGGGACAACAGGGCCATTATTTCTGTATTTATTTTAAAAGAATAAATACATCAATAAATTATTAAGATCAATACTGATCTGGTGACATCCACTAGTTTTGCAGTCAAGTTTATTCGCCATGTGGTCTGTATGACAATCTGTTTCTACATTGTCTGTTAATTGTAAAATCTCTCTAAAGAGCTTATGGGAAAGTGCCTGAAAACCCTCCATTGCAAGGCCAGCATGATTTTCAAAGACTCAGGCTAATGTAGTGGAAGTTAACAGATCAGTGTAAGCCCCGCCCCTCACCATACACCACCAGAGGGGTGTTTGGTGTATACACCGTACCTTATACAATATGGTGACACTGCAAGAACAGGAACCATGAAATAAATAAATACATATTTAATTAATTATCTGCATCTCCGTATAAGTTTGCATTTTAATTACTTATTGACATATTTAATAAATAAATTGTTTATCATGTAAATTATTTAATCACATTAATTTAATTCAGAATTAAATTAATGATTTAATTATGTTTTTGTTTATTTATTTATTTAATTTAGTTCCTGTTGGACCTCCATACATATCCAATCCATAATATTTATATTAAAAGATCAGTCATCATCAATAGCTCAGACTGACCCATATCAAATTACATTTGTTTAACAAGATCAATCGCCTGAGGGAAGAATATATAAACAGATTAATTATTTGGAGGGATGTCTTCCCATTTGTCATCCTAGCAATGGAAAGATGTGAACCTGCAGTGGGATCCAGATGCTTATGGAGGCATCAAAAAGATCAGAATTCCTTCAACAGACATATGGAAACCCGACTTAGTTCTGTACAACAAGTAAGCAAAACTGCCGCTCTGGTTTATACAGATATCTTCTCTTAGCTTTAGCTAACTGAACATGTGGTCACACTCTACCTGCCCTCTGCTTCCTTCCTGTTCCTCGTTCCAGTGCCGATGGTGATTTTGCCATCATCCATGAGACCAAAGTCCTACTGGAGCACACGGGCATGATAACATGGAACCCACCTGCAATCTACAAGAGTTACTGTGAGATCATTGTCCTTCACTTCCCATTTGACCTCCAGAACTGCAGCATGAAACTGGGTACCTGGACATATGACGGCACTCTGGTCATCATCAACCCAGTAAGAGTGAAGCTTTTACTGTTGTTTTTGTTCAAAATGTATTGCTTTACAATAAGAAATGTCTGTGTGTCTGTGAATTTATTTGACAGAGCATCACAAGTTAGTGCAGAGTTGTGATGTAGAAAGAAAAGTGCATTTTGTGGATCTAATTTAACCCAATCGCTAATGTTTGGCTGTGACGTATGCAATGTGCCGACTCGATGAAGTTTACCAGACTTTATTTGCTCAATATTTGGAAGCAAGGATAACAGGTACTGGATAGTTTCATTCACTTTATCCGCTGCCATTGTCTAAATACAACCATAGGCAGACTGCAATTCTAAAACATTGCAGAAACTCTTCATTCACAAGTTTTCCTTCTGCGATTGGACCCATTAAAATTTAGACCCATAAAAATCAAGCTCAATAGGAGAAATCACAGACAGAGCATTAAAGGGAAATAAAAATTGAGGACAATTACGTAGAAAGGCAATGGCCAAGCTACCTGGAAGGTGAACCTCCATCCTAATTCCAAAACTCTTGGGAACCTCTGACAGGTTTTCTTTCACCTAAATCCAGTAACTACGCCACGATGAACCAGTTTCCCTGTTTCTGTTAAAGAAAAAGCAACAATCCCCATACCATCTGCCACTCTGGGTGTGTTCAAGGTGCAAAATGTTAGCATTCCTCCATATGTGAAAAAGTTGCTGTCTCAACTGATCAGTCCTCTTCGTGGTTTGGGTGTGAACCTTGAATGGAAATTCTGATTGAGTTTTTCTTGCCAGTCTTTCATAAAGTCCAGGTTTATAATATGCACAACATAAATCATCATAATAGCTGTCCTGTCTTCTACCTGAGCTATGGATCTCTGCAGGTCTCTGTGGAGCCGACCTGATATCATAGGTGGACGTCCACGCCTTGCTTCCATTTTCAGATGATGGGGTACACAGTGCCCTTAAGAGACACTCGGCCTCCCCAAAACCTTTCTACCTTGTCTTTAGTTGTGTTCCTTGATATACACGATGTTGGTTCACAAACAGGAACTTCACAACAGCTAAGATGAATACACATAAGAGCCGGATTTATACTGAGATTAAATTACACTCTGGTGGATTCCTTTTACTGACTGTGCGACTTCTGTCAAGCAATTGCTTGCACTGGTTTGTTCAGCAGTGTCAGACTAAAGGTGACAGACAGAAAAAGCAAGCCATGTTTTGTAAACCACAATTTCCCTCCTAAGTCATAATTATACACTACTTTGTGTTGGGCTCACATATAAAATCCCAATAAAATACACTGATGCTTGGTGTAATGTGATGAAACGTGAAGTTCAATGTGTGTTTGCATATCTTACGTTTGCTTTCTGGCTTTAGGACAATGACCGACCGGACCTCAGTAACTTCATGGAGTCGGGTGAATGGGTGTTGAAGGACTACAGGAGCTGGAAACACTGGGTTTACTACACATGCTGCCCTGACACGCCCTACCTGGACATCACCTACCATTTCCTGATGCTGCGGCTTCCCCTTTATTTCATTGTCAATGTCATAATTCCCTGCATGTTGTTCTCCTTTCTCACTGGACTAGTCTTCTACCTCCCTACTGATTCAGGTATGTAAATGTAGAAACAGCAACCTTTTTCTTTTACAATTTAAGGAAATCATTTATTTTCAAAGTTCTCACAATGCATTTCAGAAGCATATATTGACGTTATTCTTAAAGAGAGTGTTTGCTGAGGTTCAAAGTGTAACACGTGAAAACAGAACAACCATAAAATAATGTGGAAATCTGGAAGGAAAACATTTTTAAAAGAAAGAAAGCACAGAAAAG
Organism: Girardinus metallicus; assembly: GCA_903067095.1. Classification (NCBI taxonomy): domain Eukaryota; kingdom Metazoa; phylum Chordata; class Actinopteri; order Cyprinodontiformes; family Poeciliidae; genus Girardinus; species Girardinus metallicus. The sequence goes on along the minus strand of CAEGAE010005193.1, from coordinate 23,979 downwards.
TTAACCTATGAAATGACATGACAAAACCGGCAAAAATGCCATATTAATAAAATAAAAACTTTCCTAATTTTTTTTTCTTTGGCATATTGAATTTAAAGTGTTGTTTCACAAAAGTTGTAGTTTATATTTAGAAATTTAATAGTGCATTGATACTTTAGAGATTAATTTTACGAATTAGGGAAAAAGTAAAACACAGATATGTATGTGTATTTATTTAAGTGGCGATTTGTGTCTCACGGTAAACAAAAAACGTCAGACGGGCAGATTATTATTATTCACGATCAATGCAGAAAAAAAAAGAAAAAAATGGTGAACTGAAGCGTTAAAGCAAATAGATAAGAATGGGAAGAGTAACTTGGTGCAATTACTTCAATTATTGCAGTCAAAGCAGCACAAAAATGTGTTTTACTCATCATCCATGCATTGAAACGATCGACTTGTCCCTTTAGAATGACCTGTCAATTATCCATTATGGTCCCTAATGTTTCACTGTGATTGTTAATTTAAGATGCTTTAGAGTTTAGTACTACAAGATTTTAACTAAACAACAAAGTGCCTCAAAAAACATGAATAAATACAAATTAAAACAATATTGGCTGATCAATCTATTCAAGCAGATATTATGCTGCTACAATGAAACCTTTTCGTGATTCAGTATTTGCAGATTCTTCTGTGGAGCGTAACTCTAAATTATTTACGGAAAACCCGCCTATTCACTGATTATTTTGTGTAAAGCATGCCTAAAATATTCTAAAGAAAATGCAGCTTAGGTAGCTGAATTACTAAGGTCCAATGCTACATGGCATGCTACTGGCTGGTGTTTGCAAAGTAGCTGTCATCTGTTTTCCCTGGAACTGATTGGTTGTACCTCCAAGATACAACCAATCTTGGAGAGCAGATTGGTTGTACCAAGAGCAGAGCTAAAGATTACTGTATATGTTAGCTTCTACAGTAACATCTACAGTGCTAAGAGGATTTCCACTGTGTGAATTAAAGCACATTTTGGTATACTTAGTGTTAGAACTATCAAAATAGGCAGTGATAATATAAGCATTTTTAGAGGGTTTTTCAAGTATTTATGGATTGCAGTCAGCTGATGTTTCTAATTCCCGTTACTACCACTGTAGTTTGTTTTATGCTAAAGGTTTTGAGCAAGGGAAACAGGATACTGCCAAACAGACAAACTCTTCCTAATGACCGGTCAATAAAAACCTTTTTGTTAATTTAATTACTTTATAAAGTATAGGTACTTTACACCATACCTTCAACAAGATGAAAGTATAGTGTGGTATTGTGTAAAAGTATTTTGCTGTTACCTGCATTGCGTTTTCAGATGTAATGTTTTTTTTTCTCCCTGACTCAAGGCGAGAAGATGACCCTGTCCATCTCTGTCCTGTTGTCTTTGACTGTCTTCCTGCTGGTTATCGTTGAGCTGATTCCCTCCACTTCCAGCGCTGTCCCTCTCATAGGGAAATACATGCTCTTCACTATGGTTTTTGTGATCGCCTCCATCATCATCACGGTCATCGTCATCAACACACACCACCGCTCGCCCAGCACACACACCATGCCCGCATGGATCCGCAAGGTTCGTGTTGTTTGTTCTGTGGTAGAAAGTGAGAAACGATGCATCTGTTCCAGAAGTGGCGGAACTCAGTTTTATTTTCTGTGTCCTGTTAGGTCTTCATTGAAACCATTCCAAACATGATGTTTTTCTCAACAATGAAGCGACCCAGTCAGGAGATCAGCCAGAAGAGACTGTTCCCTACTGACATGGACATATCAGATATTTCAGGCAAGACACCCTCTCTAACCACTGTAGCACAAAACCAAGTAAGTTGATAGTAAAATGTAAGTACACCCATAAGGTCCTGACATACTTCATCCAAGCCAAACAGTTGATGCACAGTTGAGTGGTTTCCGACCGTTCATATTTGTACACACCTTTCATACAATGGTGCAGACCACCGGAGAGACACTCCTCCCAATTCATTATAATTCACTCCACTACTCAAGAGGGTTCCCCCCTCACCTTCCTGTAGTTTTAGTTTTACAAAGTTGTCACAGAGAGAGTGTCGTGATCACACAAGGACTTTTTTGGCAATGTGCAAGAAAACCATCCGAGAAAAGAGACATTGAGTCCAAAAAACCAGACTGACCATGCCCCACAACCGTGACCTGGACATGCATATAACAGAAAGAAAGGCAAGTGATAATGTAAACTTTGGGGAGAGAGTTTGTCGGCCAGAACCCTATAAACGGGGTGCTGTCCAACGATCAGGGGGATTTCACTATGACTGGGCCAAGATTTCTTCACAATTCGGTCGTGCTGACTTACGCTACAGTATTGCAATAAAGTTTTGCTGTTCAACCAAAGTCTGTAGCATATAGAGTCTTGTTCCTTCAACTTCATCACACCCGCATCAAGAGGAGACTAACAGAAGACATTACAAGAGCGCCATACTTTTCTGCAGACAGCCTCTTCTGTGAGCAAAGACGTTACAATTCCCATCCAGGTGTTATTAAACATTTGCTGGAGAAGTCACCTCCTGCAAGGTGGCTTCTCATTTTTTAAGCAATGAGAAGCCGCCTCCTGCATCGACTAGGGTTTAAATAATGCTAGCTGAAACATAATCGTCTAAATAACGCCTATATAAATATAGGCGTTATTTAGTGAACAATTGTACGTGCATCATTCGTCACCTCATCAGATAAATGCTCCTCAAAAATATCAATGTCTCTTGCAGATACAAAACCAAACAGTGGAAGCAAAGTAGTTGAAGAGAAATATCAACACTGCTATTAGAGTGCATTGCTGAAACGCTGTGCTTTAAACTTCTGACCAATCACACAACACTTCGCAGAGATCTCTGTTGAAATAGTTTGAAAAGGGTCTGGTGTCAAGTTCAGCAGGCAAACGGGTCTCTGAGTACAGTTCTCATCATGTGTCTACGTCAACAATAACAGATTTCAATACTTCGCATGAAGTATTTCGGGGCCTTTACTGATAGGGTGAGAAGTTTGGTCATCCTGGAAGGCCTCAGAGTGGAGAGGTGGCTCTGGTGTAGGGCTAAGATGGGAAGAAATGTAGATGGGAAGAGCTGTAGATGAGAACCACAAAAGATGTCTGGGGTTAAAGAAAAAAGTAGCTGTCTCTAGCACACAAATTATGTCTTTAAGAATCACTGTGGAAAAAATACTGCAAAGACATGATAGAACCTGAGAGATGGATCAATCTTTTATTCGGTAAAAATGTAATTTCTCTCAAGCCTTGTTATCATTCTGATTTTTCATGGCTTCACCTAAAGAAGATTGTTTGTTGACAGGTTGCTATTAATAAAGGGCTGATTCATCCTTCTAGTTCAGGAGTCTTTCCATCCACTCTGTTCTTACCATCCATACCAAAATGGCAGACTAACTAACCACCGTCTCTCCTCTACAGGTAACCCCACCCCAGCCAGTGTAACCTTTAAGTCTCCCATCATGAAGAACCCTGATGTTCGCAGTGCCATTGAAGGAGTGAAGTACATTGCCGAAACCATGAAATCAGATGAAGAATCTAACAATGTAAGACAGCGTCTGCACATCTGTTGGTAACAGTTTGGATTTAGGCAAAAAAGGATCTAGACAAATGTTTACAAAAGTCAATAAGCGTTTAGGTCCTTCAGTGCTAAGGACTACTGAAAATGCTGCAGACTTTCTAAAAGTCTACCGTAGAGAATATGATCTCTTTGGCTATCATTTGTTAGGGTCAGAGTCAGGGAATGAAAAAACTAATAAAGAAAGCTGCTGTTGTTTTCTGGCGATTGCTCTTGAGCCTCTGAAAATGAATGTGTAAGGAAGGATTCTTCATAAAATCAGAGAATCCATCTTACTAAAGCTATCACCATCTACAGTGATGCAATGAAGAAACATATGAAGAAACTGAAAAATACATAACACTTTTCTTCTTTATCAATAAAATATTTAGAGTATAAATTGAATATTATAGAATCACATAAACATTATCAAGTTCTTTTAGCCATATAGTCTTCTGAATAAAATGCATAGTTGTTAAAGGGTGAAAGCTGCTAATTAACAGCAGATACCTTTGAGTAGCATAGCTCTCATATAAAAACAGTACATTTATTATTGTGAAATGCAGTTTTAATCATTTGCAGGCCAGTTTTCCATTACAGTTTCACCTAAAAGACAATTGATCCTTATTAATGTTGCCAAGTTTGAAGACACCTAAACCCAGAGATATACGTCTTCTCATGTCATTGTAGGCGGCAGAAGAATGGAAGTTCGTGGCGATGGTTTTGGATCATATCCTGCTGTGCGTCTTCATGGCCGTGTGCATCATCGGAACGCTTGCCGTCTTCGCTGGGAGACTAATAGAGCTCAACATGCTATGACAACCTGGCCCACAAAGGGGGATGTGTACAATAAAATTAGAAGCCATGCTTTGAGAGGGATCAGAACGGTTCATTTGTGGACCCTTTTGAGGTTGTGATATTGACTCGGTCTGCGTGGCATTTCTGACACACGAAGGCTGAGCTGATAGCTAAAACGCTATAAAGAGCCCTGAGTCCTGAGTCACATTTGAGGTTTGGTGTTTTTACTAAGACGGATGAAACTTCAGCAGCAAGTTAACTGTCCTTTCATAAATAGATACAATTTTGGTCATGAATGGATTTTATTAGATTATTGTTGTACCTTTATTGGTAATGCAGGATGTGTAAAATAATTATTTATAGTTTCCTTTTTGACAGTTAGAATATTGTGTTCTCATAGTTTTCTGATGCAGGCAAAATATTTCCTAACCAGGAAGTTTTATTTATTGGTTTTGCCTGAATTATTTATGATTTACTTTTTTGTGTATACTATTACATGTAATTACAATCTTATTTGATATTCAGGAGAAAAAAGTTATCTGAAACTTATTCTAACATATGTTTACCAATATTTCCCATGTCAAATGGTTTTGTGTTAAAATCAGGTTCAGTTGTTTTCGGCCAACAGTTTTGATTTTTAAGCAAATCAGCTGACGTTTTCTTCCCCTAATGTTTCAGCCAAGTTCTCTTTTGTAGACTTTACCTTCTGCAGCAGTTCTCAGCTGAAAAGTTCAGCTCAAATTATTAACATTGCACTTTCACTGGAAATTCATTTTGTTTCTCTCTCTAGAGCAAATGAGATCTGGATCTCAATGGAGTTTACCCGGTTAAACAGAGGAAAGAGAGAAAAATACTTTAATTTGAACTTTGGAAGTTTTCTCAGGCAAAGGAACCACTGAACCAGGGTACTCTGAGTCATATATTATTGTGTAGACGTGGAAATAAATGCCATAAACTTAATATTTAGTGTTTTGTAGTGTCATTAGTAACACTGACACTTTTCTTTTGTTTTAACCACAAATTTATTCAGAATGTAGCAAATTGTTTTATTTAGTTAAATCAAAACAGATGAAAAATAATAATAATAAAATATTTTTTTTTCTCTTCTGCTGAAAATGTTTTGGAATTGCAATCAATCAAAAATGCACCAATAAATTAACCAAGCAAAAGGAACTGAAAAATATACAGTAAACAGCTTTATTGAAGTAATAATTTACTCAGTAAGACTTGAATTTAAAGCCTCTCCTACTAACGTGCATTTTACTAAACAAGATCTTTCCTAATGGCAGCATTCAGGGAGTCACTCATCAATCAGCGAGTAAAATTAAGGAATATTGGAAAGTTTTCAGAAATCTCTATTCAGGTTTTAAGAAAAAAAAAAAAATCTATGAGGTAACAATGACTTTCTGCAAACACCGAAGCTAAAATTCATGAAGTAGTCTCTTAAAAGTCTCTTAGTAACATTCAAATGATGAAGTTAAACTGTAAGCTGTTTAACAAACGGTTAAAGGGAGGTTTGGGTTTAAAAACAGCAGTAAACAGTCAGAATGGCAAGCTGCTCTTTGAAACGGATAGAACCAGCACAGTAAACACAGACTGGAAACATAAACAAAAATAAATTAACACAATACAGAAAAAAGAAACAATAAAACATTTGGCAAATTGTCCTCTGAATGAGCACAAATATGAGTGAAAGTTCTTTGAGCGCAAAGAGGTTCGACTTCATTGTTACCACAGCTCATAAAACGCCACCTTTACTGAGTTTCTGAACTAAAATCCAACAACTTTCTCTAAATTTGTACAACAGTGCATCCTCTTTCACTTACAGTGTTGTGTATTAAGATGTCATAAAATAATGTTTACAAGTTTCAAAAATTTCAAAAAACATGGAGAAATATATAAAAAAATGACAAAAAACATCAACACAGAATTAAAGAGTATAATCAATAACAAAGCCAAACTGAAAAAAAAAAAGCCTGTATGACAAATAAAAGCTTGACTACGAACCCTGCTGCTTCCAAAAGATTCCAAAGAGAAAGGAGCAGCCATGACGTCCTAATTGATTAACTGATTATTATTGGGGGGATTGCTTTAAGAATATGGATTTTGAGTGTTTTCTGCTCTTGAACCGAGGTTCGTGTCAAGACCAATGAGGAGAGAAATCAGCAAGTACCTTAAAGTTGATAGAGGAAATAGCCGTATCAGACTCATTTTGGAGCTCATCTTCATATCGAAGTGTTCTGGACTCAGATTTGAGACAACCAGTCTGAACTGGGCTGAACTGGGTTAACATGACAAAACACACCAGTATGAAACAGAAAAGAAGCAATGTGGTCCAACAGTCCAGTCAAAGTCAAGACCTGATTGAAAGGCTGGTGGGACCTTAAGGGAACTTTTCAGAATCTGGATATTCCAGTCTAAATATTTTTTTAATTGATCTTATGCGATATTCTAACTCTTTGAGACACTCCACTTAAGAGTTTTTATGATCTGTAATCATAAAAACTACAATTACAAGAAAAGCGTTGAAAATTTTCTCTCCATGTTTAATGAATCCATAAGAATTCAAGTCTCTGAAATGAACGTCCAGTTTCCTGACAATGTTCTAATTTTCCAAGAAATGTCTATAAAATGCCAAATTATGTTTAGGGAGACTCGAAAACAATAATAAAATTCATTTGACCCTCACGGTGAAGCAAGAGGACCCTGAAAGTTCCCTCCTAAACCAAATCAAAAAACATTTAAAACAATATTCTATAGCTCATGAAATAATGTAGAAAATACGTTATTTCAGCAGAATTCAATCGAAGGAAGGCATTTGTCTTAAACATAATCCTAAAAAGTGGATGTATTAATGTTAGTGGCCTTAACTTTCCACATGGAGTCACTGCAGTTCACTAAACCTAAAGGTTTCATTAAATAGACTAAATGAGTTATGATAAACTGTATCATAACAAGTTTGACATCAAATCCTGTGTGGATCGTTAAAACTGATGGGTCAGAACCAGTTGTACCATCAACTCTTCAGTATTCTACAACTTTAAACCTAAAATGATTTTATTATGGAAATCTTCAAATAGCCTAAATGAAAGACAAAGGTTTGTTTTCCCAGAAAGCATCATGACAGGATCAACAATCAGCCTGAATCTTCACTTTCCACCCATGTAGTAAACCTAAAATCACATTACCACCAAACCAGAGTTACTTTAGCCAATCCTGTTGGAACAAAGCATGCTCTTCAGCGTTGTGTTGCCATGGGAGCCATCTGTCATGGCTGCTCTTCCTCTGGTTCGTCTTGGCGCTCTTTAGGTTGCCGGAGGTTCTTCATTCTGGCTCTGGTCCAGTTCCTTCTCTTCTTCTTGAACTGCTTCATCCTCCTTCTCCTCCTCTTCCTCCTGTCGATTCTCCTCCGGCACTTTCTCCTTCTCTTCCTCAGGGTCCCCGTCATCCTGACCCAGGTCTTCCTCAGCTGTGGAGAAGATGTATTGAGTGAGATGAAACAAACTAATTGTTTTCCTGTTAGTCACCGTGAGAATTTTTTTTTTGTTTCCTGTTGGCAAAAGGTGAACAGCAAGTGATGAAGAGCATACCCAAACCAGCTGCTCTCTGTCCAAAATGATCAAATAAAATGCAAAAATGTGTCATAACACAGTAGAAACGTTTCATTACTTCATTGCTTTCACACATTTGGTAAATGAAGACAAAGGAGTCGTTCTAAAATTAATATTTACATAAAATAAGATTCGCAAATCAAACACCAAAATGTTGTTGGTACTGAAAAAAGTAAAATAGGGATGGGGTTTGATTTGTGGAACTTAAATTAGAACATCAAAATGTTTGCATCTGTCTGTAATACGTCGCAGCTACCACTAGAGGGTGCATCAACTACTGACAAAGAAGTCTATTTTAAATTGGAGGATTAGTTTGTGGCTTTAGCATTTTTATAAGCTTTATTTTATTGTATTGATTTTGTAAAGTTTGATTATTTGCTAAAGACTTCAACATCAACTTTAAGTTTTCCGGTTTGTGTCCTCACCCCCCAAACAACTTTCATGGATAAGTCTCTGTTGTAAAGATAAGAACAGAATGAAGAACATTAGGAAGCACAAGAATGTAAAGTAGGATTACAGAAACAAGAACAAAAGGAAGGAAAAGAAAGAATTATATAAGAAAGAAAGGGAACAAGGAAAGAGAAAGGGTGACCAGGAAAAAAAGGAAAAAGACAGGATAAAGTGAGGAAGAAAGAAGGAAGGAAAAGACGTGGGACATAAAATATGGAAAATTCCTTTACTCTACTTAAGAAAGTAAGTAGAAGAAACTTACTTTCTTAAGGGAAGAAGTGAATGACAAAGAATAAAGACCATTGGGAAGAAAGGAAGAGGACGAGAATGAAGAAAGGCAAGAAGGAAAAGTGAGGGAAAAAGCAAGATGAAAAGGACACAAGAAAGGAAGGAAGGACAGAAAGGACACATGGAGATAATGTAGTTAGGGGACAAAGATATAAAGGACAAGAGGAAGTAAGAAAAGACAAGCATAAGGAAGACAGTCCTGTAAAAAGCTGAAGTTTTAAGTAATAGTATAATGACAGGTGTAAAAAAAGCACTTTAAATAAATGTAAAGTGTCTTTAAAACATAACAGAAATAAAAAGGATGAAAACAAACATAGGACTAAAGCTTGAATGGGTTCAGGTAAAACCTACATCTGTCTCCAATTCATCCGACCCATGTTTGGGTCATGGGTGAAAAAAGAAGAACAGGTGTCACATAAAATTTAATCTTTCATACATCGGGTCACCCCTTTGTCTTCTCCTGTTTGTGTTCAAATGTCTGTTATTCTTGGTACCTCCACTGGGGGCAGCGGTCTCCTCCGTGTCCGTCTCGAAGCAAAGCGACGGTCCAGGAGAGCACGGATCCGCTCTCAGCCTCCTTTCATAGCTGAACTCAGGGAGTCTGGGAGCCTGAGGTCGAGTCTTTCTGGCCGGGTTCAGGAAGTAGCAGTAGGCGCAACGGAATGCTGACGGGAGACGTCGGAAAACGGGAAGTGAGACTTAACAACCGCAAACGAGACGTGACCAATACAATGAGTGGTTTTGATCTTACCAAGATATTCAAATTCTTCTTTCAAAGCCATGCCGTTATGAGAGAAACACTGCTGGCAGATCAGGGCATATCTACAACAATGTTCCAGAAGATTTAATGCATGGTCAGTTCATTGGCATCAAGTCTACTTTTAATGCAATGTTCTTAAGAAACAAACTGAAAGCTGCCGACAAAACAAGGCAGTATAGATTTTGTGATTACACACAAATGAAGACAGCGTAAGCAGTTTATATGCATTCTGTTCTGACATTAAATTGTACGAACATACACGACTAGTATTCTTTTCAGATCGTATCTAAATTGGCTGGTTATCCATCAAATTCTTTCTTTTAAGCACAGTCTGCAAATGTCCTAGAGGGCTCAGTTCAGGGCCTTTACTGAAACTTAGTTCAAGCTTTAATTTTCCATTTGAATAAAATAAGTTTATTTGGATCATTTTCTGCTGGAACAACCAGTTGTATTCATGTTCCAACTATTTGACTCTTGATTTGAGGAAAAGTTAGAGAATTTGGATGTAGTTGCTCCAACTGAATAATGACCTCAAACACATCAAAACTGGTTTTCCAGGCAACTCATAAACATCTGTAGACTATACTTATAATTTAGTTCTGTACTAACATTACGTTCACACAGCAGGCAAATGTGACCCAAGCTAGATTTTTTGCCTAAAAGGGACCTAGATTCAACTTTTTCTTGACAGTCTGTACGGCCCAATGCCATCTTTTCATCATTCAAAAAATCTGATCAGTGCCACTTCCATATGTGGAACTGAATCAGATATATAATTCAATAGTTTTCAGTTAGGTGGCAGTCTGCATTTTATCCAACATTCATGTCATTGATATTGATATTAGCCATAATTCTGCACAACAAGAAGTCATGCTGTAAATCTAGATGTAAATATTGGCTGAAAATTATGATTATGAACTTATGAAAGAAGTCTGTCAGTGCAGAGCATCACAATCCCACCACTCTTATCTCTGACAACCATTCAAAAAAACTTATCTACAGAAGCTGCAGTCAACGCTCCATAGAAAGTCATAGCTAAATGCTAGGCTTTCGTTTTGTTAGCTTCTTTTGTCTCGTTATGATTTTGTGACAGTACTGTTGGCTCTCATTAATGAATAAGCTTTAAAATCAATCCATAGACGCCTTCATCCATTGTTACTTCCATAAACAGTCAACGTTTTTCTTCTGTGCATGAAGGTCAATTTCACCATTCACACAGAAGTCAGACTGCAGGCATAGAATGAACAACCATGAAAAATAAAATAAAAATTGGATTTCAGCAAAATAATGGGAATTGAGAATTTGCACCTGTTGTGTGAACGTAGCCTAGGACTGCAACCAATTTAAATGAGCTATCAGATTTTAAAACAGTCTCCTATCTCCTATGTTTTCACAAGAAAACAACTTGTTTTTTTGTAGGATTTCTATATGACTTTCCAGTTTGAATTTGATTAGGACATAATAAGTAGTTTATGTCGCTGAAAACAAGTTACAAACCTCATCTATTATAGGCTCTAAGTCAATAACGGGTCTCCTACCTTTTCTCTGGTCCGTCTCCCACCAGATACTCAATGACTCGGTCAACTGTTCCTCTTTCTCTGGGCAAAATAGGTCTTGGTAATGGAGGACCAGGGGAGTACATGCCTGCAACCAAACAGACCAAATGCATGGAAATAACTACAGAAAAATCCAAACATACAACTTTCATACGTAAACTAATGATACAGAACACATACAGCTAAAAAAAAAAAGACAAAAAAAAAACAGAATGTTCTACATTTTTTGTCACCTAGCTTCAGAAAGTGAAAGTTGTATAAAAAGGTCCTGCAGATGGAATATTCTTCAGCTCACTGGAACCTACCTCCACCTCTCATCGGGGTGCAGGGTGTCCTCTCCACAGCTCCCTGGAGCACAGAAGTGGACTTCTCTGGAGGTCCTCCTGGAGCTGACAGAGAAACAAAATCTGATGGAAAAGTAAAAGCTGATAAAAGACACTCAAAATGTAGAATTAAATTAAAGGAAACTTTAACTGAGTTAAAGTTAAATGAGTTGTTCATTCCAGTAGCTATTGACTTAATTTTTCTTATGCAATGTGTAAATTCCTAGAACCTCAAGCGTGTAATGTTGGTCAGGGATACAAGTTCTCAAAGAGAGCAACATAAATCTGTCATAATAAGTAGCTAAGGTAGCAGCATCAAGAATTTCAGCAGACTACAACAGTCAGGGGCGCAACTCCATACTTTCTGAGGTGAGCCACTGAATATCGCCACACATTTTTTTAATGCCCCTATTAAACGTCACTGTGATTGTTCAGCCTGGAATGTGCGTCTTCCCACTACTGTCTGTATTTTTGCCAGAGGTTTTGTTTCTAAGGACGGTGGAGTATCGGGTGGACATTTTAAAAAGACGCGGGTTGATAGCAGCTCACTGCGGCTGCGTGGTGTCTGTCTATAGGCAACCGTGACAACAGTGTCAGTTCGTGGAGGTTGGGGAGGGGGGTCCTATTTAGGTCCCGCAACGACAATTTAGCTGACCTTAGTATTTCCCGTTTTGTTTTGGTCATTATTACACTTATTGTTGAGATGTGTGTGATAGGTGTGTCTATCGGACATTTATAGCAATACGGAATAAACCGCGTCCGGAGACAACAACCACCTGTCGTTTTAGGCTAGCTTAAGATAACCTGAATATTTACAACTCTCTTGTTGATACACTGACATTACTTACCTACTGTCTTTCAAATACTTTGAAAAGCTTTTCTTCCTCTCTCCAACATCTTTATCCCTCCCCCTCTTTCGTTTTGTGCCCCAGAGTTTTTTTTTCTGCCGCCCATCTTTAGCTCCCTGGTGTCGAGTGCACTACTACAATTCAAATTTAACAGCGCGTTCTCAAAGGGTTGCGTGCCCAAACTACCTGTAAGGGAGGGGAGAGCAGCTACCAGGAGGGGAGGGGCACCTAATCAGTGCTGTTCCTCAGTTATTGATCATTTCATACACAAAGAGCTGTTAAGTATATAAAATGCTGACTAGAAAAAAAAATTCCCCACATTGTTTTTGCGCCCCCTCTAGTGTAGCGCCTCTATGCGTTGCATACAGTTCATACCCACTTTCTGCACCACTGACAACAATCCCAATCCTGATCTTCCAGACCGAGGCAAGGCACCTGATCACACTGCAGCAATATGTGGATCGTCCTTCTGAGCTATAGCATACACTGGACGAATGCTGTGGTAATGGTACAGATGGTTTATATGCAAACAACGTAGGAAAACGTCACCTTACCCACTGGTCCCATCTGAGGCCGTGTTCCTGGAGAGAGAGGCATTGCTGTGATATCCGAGGGGCCCATCGGTCTCATACCCGCACCCCTTTGACGAATTTCTGCTGAAGAGACACAATTTTACACTTTCATTGCTGATTTAATGGCACAGTTCAGGAATCCAGGTTATAACTATCATGTCACTAAAATAAACTCTAATACGCTTTTCAAAAAGTAATTCTTAGCATGTAGATCTATAGAACACAGAGTGAAGCTTTTCATTTGTGTTAAGTTGACAATTGTGGCTTACAGCTGCTGTAGAGTGTAAAAAATTCAGTTACATAATGCAAACATCACACAAAACCAAGAAAAGATTTTGGTTCCTGAAATATTGTGGCCGCCTTGGAATGACCAGCACAACTGTGTGGAAGAGTTCTGACTTGACATCCCGCAAGAAATGTTCAATACTAAAGAGGGTGTGTGTTCAGACTGCTCTATCCCAGAAGATCCTCAAGGTGAGGACTGCAACAGGACTCAGTGCTTCAAGAAGACGAATCCGGGTCAAGAGCCAAAACAGTCCAATTCCCTGAGTTATGTTTCTCCTGAACCACAGACAGCTTTTCCCACCAGTCAGGACCAACTCTGACTCTGAAAAACTGATGCTTAGTTTAGCTCTTGATCCATGAAAACAAAGTGTTTTATTCATTTGTTTTGGTTAAAAATTAAAAGTTTAATTAAAATATTACACAAAAGTAAGAATCTTTTTTAACAGAACAAACACATACATCTAAGTATAAAGCTTCTCATATAGGAAACATTGAATGCAAAAGGAAACACTGAAGGTTTTAAGATATAAAACATTTCTATTTTCCAAATGATGTTAATATATGAGGCTGCAGGTGATAATAAATTAGGAGGCGTTTGGGAGCTGAAAATAGACAAAATTCCCCTCACTATTAGCAATAAGCCAGAATCATTAAAAGTAATAGATATAACGTTTAAATCACAAAATTCTGTGTGAAATGCATCTATGGAATATATTAGTTTCACTTTTATCATTGACTTTAACGATATTCTAACTTATTATGCTAATTTATTATATGCCTAGAACTGGTTGGTTCTAGTTAGCTAGAACCAGCTGGTTGGTTGTAGCTAGCTATAGCTATAGCTAGAACTAGCTGGTTGGTTGTAGCTAGCCATAGCTATAGCTCATTTTTGGCAGTCAGTCAGCGCTGACTGGCGTACCTTGACCAGTTCTGGGAATTAGCTGAGGACCCACTGGTGTCGACTCCAGTCCCTACAAAACAAACACAAATAAAATACAAACAAAAACATGACAGCAGGTAAATAGATCATGTAAAAGAAAGTCCAAAATCTCTTCACTAACATGTCTGTTTTTAGCTTCGGGATCAAAGCGTTCGAGGATGAGTTTGGCAGTCTTGTACGTCTCTGTTTCCATCACTTCCTCCAGCTGAACACAGAAAACCAGAGGAAACTTCAGTTGTAGGTCATAAAATAAATTACATTCGAAATAAAAGCATTCAATAAACAAAAGGTTTATTAAATAAAACTAACCAAGTATTAGAGCTGTTGGCGTGGCAACACTCACTGAAAACGATGACTAAAATATCATTTCATTAATCAATGTGAAGCGTACACAACTTACAATTTTTTTCCTGGTAGCTTTCAGATCTTCAAGTTTATCATCTAAAAAAACAGTACAGGAGTAATTTTTGTTAAGTTTTTCACTGCCATGTTTAGTGAAATGGAGGTGAATCTCCCACTGACGTTTACACACAATGAATCAGAATGAAGTTAAATCCATGTCAGCCTCATTAATGAAAGTATAACAGTCGCAAAACTAGCAAAAGTCTAAGTGACAAAATATTTATTCCCAAAAGCTCTTTTCACTCTTTAATATGAAACTGAATAATCATAGTACATCTAAGTCACAAATGAATCAATGATTAAACTATTAATAATTACATCAATATGAAGTAGGGAAAATAAGTAATGCGTTTCCCCAACTACATAGAATGAAGAGGTCTGGAATATTTATCACCTCAACTTAGACAGTAGCTTAAAAATATCCAGAAAATCACATTGTATGAAGTACAGATTCCATGCAATAAAATGCTAATTATTTAAAAATCAGACAATGTCATTCTCTGGATTATTTTTAAGTCTCTCTCACAGTTGAGGTGTACCTACTATGAAAATAACAGAACTCTCCAATCTTTAGAAGTGAGGAAACATGAAACACTGGCAGCATAACAAATACTTATTTCCCCCACTGTAAGCATATCGAGGCAAACAACATATTAAGTCACTAGCTGCGTTTTCATTACTAATGTGCACAAAACTTTGTCTGCATTTAAAACCATCGACAAAATAGTTGTGTTTTTTCCATTAAATAAGTATTTTAAATTACACTTGAATAGATTTGTTCATGCAATGTCATTTAAAAACATGCTGTGTCACCATCGTTAAACAACTTCCTGTTGTAATCACCAATTACCAAATCTTTTAAAAAGCCTGACCTGCCGATTCTGATTTTGGCCAATACCAATTTTTTTCATCTGAAATGTTGCTCAACATAGCAAGAAAGCTGCTGAGTTGTTTATTAACTGTAAACATGCAGACATGACCTGGTGGGCCAACATGCAGGAAATCGGCTGGCCGAGAAATTGGTGCACCCCTAGTGGCAACATCAGGTTGTTCATCATGTGACTCGTGTTGCGAAAAAAGTGTTTCTATTGCCGCTTTGCTACATAAACCAATTTCAAAACAGCCAAAAAAACATCTCATCCTAATACCAAAACTTTTCATCGAAAAGCAAATTGTTTTTTTTAATTAATGTGTTTTTATTAAGCAAATTTATTTTCAAAATGTCAAATTGCGCAACTATATTGTCAATGAAAATGCAGCTACTGATTTATTAAAAAAAAACTATGAAGAAAAGGAACCTCAGAAGACTGAAAACTTACTGTTTCTCTCAGTGAGTTTGGAAAACAGGAAAAGCAGCAGCTTCCTGATGAACCACACACTGGAAAAGATGAAAACAGACATTAAGACAGAGGCTGGCGTTTCACTCTGCATTTTCAAACTTGTCTGTTGGAGCTCTTTACTCAGTTTTTTATTGCCTTGCTAAATTCATAAACCGCAATCAAACCAATTCAGAAAACACAGCATAGGAGAAATCTAAAATACTAACAGGACACAGTGATATTTAAAAGACTATGAAAAACAAGACTCACAGTATGGGGTATATAAAGAAAGGCAGGGCCATGGCTAGTCTCTGTAGCCATTCATCAGGTAGGTAGAGACAGTAAACGGTGAAAGTAGTGAACAGGTAAAGGACAGATGAGTAAAGAAGCAAGCGACCGACCCAGAGCTGCAGACAGATAGAAGCACATCATTCAGGTCAAAGAAGAAACAACTAGGGGTTTCTCATGTTCGATGGTTTTCTGCCTTTACTTTTTGTAATCGCTGATTTTTGCCTCTGAACTCCTCCAGCTTCTTAATCTCCTATAGAAGACAATAATATTATTAACTTAATTTGGTGGAAAATAATAAAATATTCATTTTCTAGAAGTTATGTTAGCCAAATTGTTTGCTGAGTAGAATCTGAAGCTTGTTTTAAGTTGTAGACAATCCAGAATTCATCACAAATGCAACTTTTACTGAGTCCAATAGAACTATTGTATTGGTACCTTCTCCAGGTTCTCCAGCTCCTCTACTGTGGTTTGTTTGGTCTGGAACGAGAATAAATGCCAACTTAATTAATTCATCCGTTTATGAATCTTTCAGTAACATTTAAACAAAGCAAATGTATTGACAAAATTCACATTTTTGTCTGAATGCAAATTCCAAAGTTGTGCATCTGTTCAACCGCTCACATTCAACTATCTCCACCTTTTATCTTGATATTCATAATTCAATAAACTCTGACAACAACAACACAAAACAGATGGCGAACAACATCGTATAAATATTTGACACATCAAAGTTTTTCCTCTTACTGTAGGGTTAGGTTAGGTTCAATGTGTACACTGTGGTTGTCTGTTTTGGAACGCATTTAGCTCATTGGCATAATACGTCTAAAATAGGGTAACAATGAGAAATCCACTGCTGATTTTCAGCTATAGCAACCCTTAATGTACTTATCCCCTTGACAAAGTTTTTCCATAAATTCAAAATTTTCCAGACACTCTGCTCTACTTTTCCAAACCTAATTCGGCACTCCTTTCTTCACCCTTCCTAACATATTTTCTGAGATTAAATCTTGGTTCACATCCAATTTTCTTAAGTTAAAACAGATATTGCCACATTGGTGCCAAATCTTCCCCATCTAAAATTAGAAGTTTATCCATTTCTGTTGACAAAGTCTCAATAGAAAATTATCTCTTCCCTCAGATCAACCAACAGTCTTCTGTGTGGCAGTCTCTATAGAACAAAAAGACTCGTGTTGAAAATTAAGTCCAAAAAGCACAAAAAAGGTTGAAGAATATATTTAAAATGTAAGTATTTCCTGTTTGCTGAAGCAAACATTAAGGAAAACTTGCTGAATTTGCTTTACATTTCAAGGAATACACAATATTGATAGTTACAAATATTAAGACTAACTTTGTCTAATGCCAATATAAAGTCATTTTAACTTTGTCTTACATTATTGAGGCAACAGTGGCAATGGTGGTAGGTGATCGTCCTGTAATCAGGACAATCCAATAGCTTGCCAACATCAGCATGTGAATGTGTGAATGACTGAATGTAGTCTAAAGCACTTTGGGGTCCTCTGAATTTGATAAAGCACAATACGAGTACATGCCATTTACCATTTGGTCAATCCCTGATCTACAGTGACCGCTCCCTTAAACACAACTACTATTCTACTGAGGTATGAATACGTCAAGTGGAGGATTGAACATAGAAACGATCAGAATCCAAGAAAGCCTTGGCTCTTGGCCAAGACGGATGGTAACCACATAGATGAATGAATGAATCATTACCACTCCCTCCACTGTCACTGTCAGTTGTATGATGATATTGCTGAGACGCAGATGTCATCTTCTTAGAGGTACAAGATGTTTATGTTCAGAGAAATCCAATCGTCCAAGTTAGACTAACATTTCTTAAAGGTTTACATACCTTCCATCGAGATATTAACGCCCCCATAACTGTGGCAGAGACAGAGGCCTCCTCTGGTTCACGAACGTTTCAGGTTTACTGAAAAACAGAAAGGTTTCAGGTTTTATGCTTTTAAAGGGAAAAAATACAATCTTTATAGTTGTAGCATTTTAGTTAACTGATGGTAGACTGATGGTAGATGTAAGTTTCCATGACCCCAAGATTAAGAAAGCCTCCCTCAGGACTTCCTGTATTTAACCATTGCCTAAAGTTCCCTGTACAAGGTTTCGAAAGTACAATACACACTGACCCAGACAAACATACAGCAGGGCAGGGATGCACAATGTATGACATAATCTGTACAGACAATTTCAGTAGTGGTTGGAAATTATATTGCAAATGTAATGAATTCAAGTATTGACTACTAATATTATGGTCAAACTGTCTGGCTTCAATAGATTCTCACACCTAGTATAGCATGTGAAAGGTCACAGAGAGACTTGAAAGTAAGGATGAGAAAAATGTTGATATATCGCAAATGATATAACAATACTTACATAAAATACTGGCATGATTTTCTGCACCTTACAGCAGGATAGTACTTTGTGAATATTATAATACAATGAAAGAAACAATTTCTAGTTCTGTTGTATTTTTGAAAACAAACATTCTTAAAATCTTTTTTAACGTAGTCATCAGTGATGTTTTTTGACTTAAGAAAGACCACTACCCTTTTCTACCATAAAGACAAATTTGGACGTCTGGAAGTGTTTATGTGGAAGCTACATGATTTCAAACTGCAGAACGGCCAAGCTACCAACTGCAGGGTCTACAGGTGAAAAGAGCCTCAATAATTAACCAGAAAATATCACTATATAACTGTATGAAATTACCAAATCAGTACTGGGAAACTACAAGTAAATTCAGTGAGCATTTATTCCATGTTTTCCACCTTTCTATTAAAATTAAAATAATAAATAGAGAAAATTGTTCCACCTATGGTCATCTATGTGTTACCTAGGTATTTTATGTTTGACAGTGAGAATATCACTGCAGCCTTTCCTCACTTTAAACTCCAACTACAATATCAGACGTACTGAGGTTTAAGCAATTCTAAAATTGTTAGAAAGTCTTTCCATCAGTCTTGAGGATACATAATCTGCTTCATTAGGATTCGAACCACAAAGTGTTTACTTTAAACACAACCCCACACACCCAGAAATGTTTTTTTTTTTTGTTTTTTTTAATAAATAAGCCAAACAGATTCCGTCGTGACCTAAATTATCATTATCTTTTACTTCCAAGACTATTCCAAAAACAGTCACGGGACATACGCGTCATATTCATATTGCAGCATTAGTTTCTTCACATAATATAATAATCGCATATAATACATCCTAATAATGGTAACGGAACACTTTTTGCAGGTATGATTGGTTCTTCACCTCCAGCAGCAGAGAAACTAATTCATAACAGAACAGTCAATGATGACTCGTGAAGTAGGTTGGCTA
Source organism: Girardinus metallicus (assembly GCA_903067095.1). Taxonomy (NCBI): domain Eukaryota; kingdom Metazoa; phylum Chordata; class Actinopteri; order Cyprinodontiformes; family Poeciliidae; genus Girardinus; species Girardinus metallicus. Next base: position 4,598 of record CAEGAE010005193.1, on the reverse strand, counting down.
AACCAACAGCATGCTAACGCCAACGCAACACTTGGCCATTTTATCTGGTCTTCCTGAGCCATACTTACCTCCAGCCTTGTTGAAGTGTTTATTTCCGTTTTCTCAAACATGCGAAATATCGCGACATAACCTCATTTAATTGACACAACAAAACCATCAGATCTGATGGGCCGCGAAGCAATTTTACGTCATTTCCGCCTCTTCTTCTTCTTCTTCATAATCTTCATCTTCTTCTAAAGCGGATAACATTACCGCCATCAACTGGACGGAGACGTAATTCAGAAATTGATTTTATCCTTTATATCTTCTAACCTTAAAAATAACTATATAATATACATACTTTAACACTCACGCACACATACATACTAAGTCCTCTCAACTAATTTTGTATCTTTTAAATATGTTATAAGTGCTTGAAACAGGGAGTTTTTAATGAAATGAAACCAAAAAAGAAGCCCAGTTTAGTTGTTCTATTTTTCCTCTTCATGACTGAGTTTTCCTCACATGTAGGAACATAAACAATCTCTAGCAGCTTCTTTTGAAACTAAATCAGCTCTTCTGACATCACCAGAACAAAAATGTAAAAATAAAGGTTTCTGTTAGATAAGGAGATGCTCTAATGTGGAAATGTTCCATGTTGTTGCTGCTGTTTACCCAGGTTCTGGTTTTGTGCCATGTAAGTTTGACCAAAAAAAAAAAAAAAAAAGCAAGACAGCTCTTCAGTCTGTCCAAGTTGCCAATTTGGAAGGAAAGAAGCAGCTTTTAGTCACAAACCTTTAGTGTCAGCTCTTCTTTTATTCTAATAGTGTTTTAAATTTTTGAAAGATAACGGGACGTTTGCACCATGCTCTGGTTTGGAGGAAAACTATTGAAGCTGAAAAGGAAACGACATGGTGGGGTTACGCATCACCGAACTTCAAACTTATCAGTCTTTATGATCAACTTTTCATGTTTGGTTCTTTTTTGTTTTGTTTTGAAAGACTGAACAGTTTTGCTGCTAATTTATTCAACTGAAGAAAACAAATCAGGCATTTCAAACATGTCAGAAAGAAAAGTTTTCATGGTAGATTAGGAAGCCTGACCATTGCCTTCCTGTGAAAAACTGCTCAAATATAATCTCCCTTCCAGCACAGTCTGGGCTTTCTCCCCTTCACATGGATTTTCTATTAGAATTTCTACCGGGCAAATCAGCGAACAGAAGGAGAAGTTGTGAATAATGACATTGATTATATGCAGCGTTTTAGAATTGTTGTCTGTATGTAGTTTTAACAATGGCAGTAGAGGAATTTGACAAAGTCATTCAGTCCATGTTGGCTTCCCTTCCAAATAGTAAATTATCATTAACAGCCAGTTCAGCTTGCCACTTCTCTTGTATGCCATGGTGAGCCATGGTGTACGTAGTGAGCCATGGCGTACGTAGTGAGCCATGGCGTACGTAGTGAGCCATGGCGTACGTAGTGAGCCATGGCGTACGTAGTGAGCCATGGTGTACGTAGTGATTGGCGCAAGTTTAACACTAAGCTCTATGTAGCCAATATTAGGCATATTTAACCCATTCCCTGCGCTCATGCATGCACTAGCCTCCTACAACCACTTATTATACAATTTTCCTGACCTTCCACCAAACCATGGATATTTCCAGTCATGAGGCACAAACATCAATCTCTCTGGGGGACAAGGAGATTCTATCTATAGTAAGGAAAAGTAAAACTAAAATATCTGTTGATAGTGATGGGATTGACATGGTGATTATAAAAATAAATTACTAACTGTATTATTAAACCATTTACTTATATTTGTAATTTTTCCAAAGTGGTATATTTCAAGGAAAAAAATTATTAACAAAAGTAATTCCAATATTTAAAAATGGCGATAGACATATCTTTGATCATTACAGAACTATCTCAGTGATCCCATAGTTTTCAAAGTGCTTGAAAAATGGTTTGTTTAGAAATTAGATAGCTATATTGAAAAGATAATGTTGAGTGAGAGTCGACATGGATTTAGATAAAATAAATCAACATCCCTTGCATTATTAGAATTACATGAAGAATTTACAGAAGCAATAGAAAAGGAGCGATATACAGTGGGGATGTTTGCTGATTTAAGAAAAGCTTTGATACTATCGGCCACAATTTATTACTTTTCAAATTACAGGATTATGGGATAAGATGGTTAGCTTATAATTGCTTAAATAGTCGTTTGACTAACTGCAAACAATTTGTACAGTTAGAAAATGTAAAATCAGATCTTCAAAGTATAAAATATGGAGTCCCCCAAGGTTCATTGTTAGGATCCGAGCTTTTTATTTTGTATGTTAATGACATTTGTGAGTTGTGTGTCTAAAATGTTACAATTCATCTTGTTTGCAGACGATATAAATTTATTTTGTTCAGGGAATGATTTAAAATCCTTATGGAACATATGGCTAGTGAGCTGTCTAAACTTACTGAGAGGCTAAAACACAATAAATTATCAATAAATTGGAATAAAACTAAATTCATAATTTTTGGTAAAAGAGAAATGGGTGACTTCACTATAATGTCCAGAGATGGTAATATGGTAGAACAAGTATATGAAGTAACATTTTTAGGGGTTGTTTTGGATTATAAACATAACTGAAAATCTCATATAAAATATATAAAACAAAAACTATGTAAAGGTATGGGACTTTTAAACAAAGTAAAAAATATTTTAGAATTCTCAACACTCCAGACTTTATTTTATTCATTTGTTGTTCCATATCTCACTTATTGTATGGAGGTTTGGGGCAACACATATAAAACTAACACTAAGCCTTTGTTTGTGACACAAAAGAAAGCTGTGAGAATTCTCCATAAAGTGAATGCTAGAGAACATACAAATAAATTGTTTATTCAATCAAATATTTTCAAATTAAGGGATTTAGTTAATTTAAAAAAATTATCAGTTAGGTTTAAAGCTAGAAAGACATTTTTGCCATTTCATTTACAAAAGTTTTTTGTCTTAAGCTCACTTGAGATAAATAAACGAAGGAAGTATGATTTCAAAAGTAAAATTGTGCGGACTACTTTAAAACAAATATTTATTTGGTGCATGGAGTCAAATTATGGAGTAGTTTGGATGAGGATATGAAAAAGGAGGATATTTTTAAAAAATTCAAAATACTGTATAAGAAAAAATTATTAAGTCTTATACACTTTTGAGTTAATGAGGAGAATTATATATTGCTTGTAAGTTACATTCATAATTTTATATATACCCTCACTTCTTCATTGCTGACCGTTCTTCAGAAAGACGTACCAAATCACAGTAATTCCACTTTCAGATCTTTATTGTTCTTCCTGAACTTCCATTCAATGCTGGCTGCCTCATTAGTCTTTGCTATCAATACATCATCTGTAACTGTCAGATCATCCAGGAAGTTCTTGAGCTGGTATTTAACATTGTAATTAAGTACTATTCCTACTGCTCTCAGAAACTTCTTTTGAATCAGTTCTGGGCCATAATCCCTTTCTGAACCAGATTCAGAAAGGCTTCAGGTTGGAGCAGGCACACATGTAAAGGTTGCAGGACACTGGCCCTCGAGGCCTAGAGTTGCCCACCCCTGCTTTCGATGAGTGTTTCCCAACCCTGGTCCTCAAGGCACACTGCCCTGTTTAACGTGTTTCCTTGCTTCAGCACAGGTGATTTCAATCAGCAGGTCTTTACTGAACAGCAATCAGCTGAATGAGGTGCATTAAAGCACCTAATTTCCAAAACATCCAGGGTATATATAAGAAAATTAATTTCTGAATCACATCTGCGTCCAGTTGATGGCGGTAATGCACAAAGTTTGTGAACTGCCAGTAAACGTTATAGAAGAAGAAGAACATGCAGGGCAGTGTGCCTTGAGCACCAGGGTTGGGAAACACTGCTTTAGATGATGAAGAAAATGAGACTGCTGACTCCACCCAACTGGAACTCCAGGTGAACAGAAACAAACACACCCTAAAGTCATCCCTGCTTTGGATCTTGGTCATTCTGAAAATGAAGCTTCAGAAATGTCTTGGTTAAAGTTAGTGCATCATCTTGTCTCTGTCAACCTAACACAGACAAGATGATTAAAATGCTTCATGAAAATGTTTGATGTCTGTCAGATCATCATCGAATCTGCTGTCTCCAGTTTTAGTCGGAAGTTCTCTCATATGTTCCAGATAAGAAGATCTGAACGTCGTATTTGGTTCATCCAGAAGGTTCTGGAGTCATCCAGAACTACAGAACAGCTGTACTCCACTCATGTTTTAAACAACATGAGAAAGTAATCATATCTCTTGTTAAATTATGATCTTAATAAATTTGAGCTAATTTTCCCCAGTAAATCCAGACCTGTTTATTATCAAACCTAAAGATATTCATCCATCCATTTTCATTACACCCTTGTCCCTAGTGGGATTGGGAGGTGCTGGTGTCTATCTCCAGCAAGCGTTCCGGGTGAGAGGTGGGGTACACCCTGGACAGGTCACCAGTCTGTTGCAGGGCAACACAGAGACAGACAGGATGAACAACCATGCACTCACACACTCACACCTAGGGACAATTTGGAGAGGCCAATTAACCTGACAGTCATGTTTTTGGAC
>CAEGAE010005192.1:0-27188 GCA_903067095.1 Girardinus metallicus | reverse complement strand
ACAATTTAATTTTCAGTGGTGGCAACAGGTTTTCCATGAAAAAAAAAAAAAAAAAAAGGCAGATAACCGTATCCTAAAACTGCACTTTGCAAAGTGGCATTTCTTTTTTTTCTTGGCCATTCCCATTAGTTACAGAATCACCATATGTTACCAAAAGAGCATGATCGTTTGAGTAAGAGCACTCTTCTAATCCTTGTGGCATAAGTCTTAAAGTAAGCATACTTTCAAAACCAGAGCATGAAGCTGTGCTCATTCGTCACATTTGCCGTGAAATGAAGAAAACATGAGTAAACAAAGAAAAATGTAGACAAAAGTCAGTAAATACCATTGGCTGTACCAATCTATCAATTGTACTCACAGAAAGAATTCATGTTACCTTGCAGGTATTTTCCAATTTGCTTTATTTTAACAAAAGATTATAGGAACAAGAAAATGTCACATTCACAATCTACAATCTCATGTGGGGACCAAAAGACCCTACTGAACATTATTGTGGTTGAGAGAAGAAGTGGGCCTAAGATGATAAAATGCATCTGCTGTTTATTGAGATGCAGCAAGTATCCCTAAATCCACTTTATATTTTGGAGAAAAACAAGAAACTTGTGAAGCTAAGAAGATTTTTCCACAGGTAGTATGATTATTATTATTTTGCAATCAGACCGGATCTATGATCAGCATTAGCTGCAGTGCCCTGAACATCTCACAGAAAAAAAAATAAAAAAAAATTATATACTTAAAAAAATCATTTTTCATCATGTTCTAAAGACAAGCAGCCAATGGAATATTTGTACTTTTTTTTTATGGAGATTTTATTGAAATACACTTTTGTTATTCCTTTATTTTTAGATCCACTCAGAGACCTCTCTGAACTCTTTCAAGGCCCTAAAAATTTCCACCTAATTATACCAGGCCCCCAGGTGCATGCACCACTAAAACTGCAGATTGCAGAATGCAGTGGAACAGTTAGTGCGCCATAGCATCGCTCAAGGCTTGTTTGTCCAGCTCCAGCCCATTATGCTCTTCTGTAATCTTGTGCTAAAAGCCAGAGGCAGGTTCAGGTTACCTGCTGATCAACAGACAAATCAAAGGTGGAGTTTGAAAGCACGAGATTTCAGAACAGGTGGCATTTAGAGTACGCGTTCAATAATCCCAAGGTTAAACCTGTTTGTCTTGTCTGTGTAGCTGATGTGGCTGTGATTAATGAATATAACCTCAATGGAGACTATGAAATAACAGAAAGGACACGAGTACAGACATAAACAAGAAACATGTTGAAGTAAAATACTAGAAATGAAGCAGGTATAGACAGTAGATGGATGGCAGTCTGGTTTCAGAGAACACTGCACTTACAATAGCAGAACCTTAAAGTGACCCTGATCTTACAGTGCATCTGGGGAATATTCACAGTGCTTCACTTGTTCCACATTGTTTTAAATTAACCTCTTTCATCAAAGTGTTGCGCACAAAAACTCCATTGTGACGACGTGGAAAATACATTTTTGAGATTTTTGCAAACTTATTAAAAATAGAAAAACAAGAAATCATATTTAAGTATTCGCAGCCTTTGCCACAAAACTCAAAATGGAACTGTTGCCACTGATCATCCTTGAGAAGCTACTACAAATTAAATGGGTTCTACCTGTGGTAAATTCAGTTTACTTGAGAAATGAACACACCTCTCTATTTAAGGTCCTACAGTTGGCATTACATGTCAGAGTGTAAACACTAAGAATGAAACCAAAGAAACTAGCAGGGTAGTCAGGATAGAGGGAATAATGATTGCAGCAAGTTGGAGAGATAACTCCCATTTTTTGTATGTGGAGTCTCTTCCCTCCAAACACGTTTCTTAACCCTAAGAGCTGAAAACAGCAATCCAATGATATATTTATTCCTGCTTCTGTAAATTAAATAAATCCATTAAATTTTAATCTCCTTGCACTATTTTATTTTTACTAAGAATTAAGGTACCAATAGCGGCATGATCTGACGTGTTGCAGAAGAAATTCATCTATGAGTATAAACTGATTCATATGTTGGACATTATTTATCCGCTGTATTATATGACATGTATTGTATGACAAACATTTTATTTTCTGAGACACTATTTTTATTTTATTTTTTATTTTTTTTAAGATCTAGACAAGACAGCAGACTCTGTGAAGAAAAGAATGAGGCCCAATATTTTAATTATTTACTTTATTTCACTAGGAAAGTCCCATTGAAATTAAATAGCAAGAACTACATAACAATTAAACTTGGTTTACATGATTAAAATGTCACACAAGTGCTCGAGGACATAAGTTACTTTTTTGTCTGTTTGCTCCATGTAGATGGAGCTGAGTAAAAACCAGCCCGATGTCACTTAAAATACTTTTAAAAGGTTGTAATGCATTATAAATTGTTCTGCTTTTCCTTCCCATAGTGGTTAGTCACTTCGGTGAGCCTCAAGTCAGCAGACAATGCTGACTTGAGCATTGTCTTTAATGTAGCCATGATAATTGGCTACAATGATAGTTATAACTGGTTCTCCAACACACACCGAATACACGCACCGAATATGTGCTACTCCATGTAGATGAAGCATGGGACATGGATTCTTACTCCTTTAACTTGATTCTGTGCTCTTTTTGCTTCCCCCCCAAAATTTCCAAACACTAGAAAGGAGAGAACTTTATGTTCCTTTCTCTACTCTAATGAGTCCCTGAATATCATATTTTTTGGAAATATAATGAAGTTTTGGCACAATCTGCCCTTTTATATGCAAACAGCTAACTAGAGCCATGTTCACATCAGAGCTACAAATAAGAATTTACTGTCAAGTGCATACCTGTGGGTGAGTTAGATTTTAAATTAAGTAAAATTCGTAAATCTGAAACATATCTGAAGACACCTTTTTTATTTTGTGCATTTATCAGCTATCATAATGTTATCTGTGGCAGGTTCACTGAGTAGAAAGTTATCTGTTTTAAAACACTTTTGCTGGTGAAGATTTGGATCCTGGCATTATTACTATTATGAATATTTTGGAGGCAAAATCAAACCCCCACATGGCAACAGACCGCCTCCACAGTAGGAGTGCCACCATCAACAGACCAGCATGCTTCCCAATTGAAACTGCTTCTCAGCAACTCCAAAATTACAGCAGGATCTGAGGTGTAGAACTGGCTTCAAATCCCCATTATGTATCACTTTGAGAAGATATGAGTATGTCTATGTTAAACAAGGCCAATCTACAGAATCACCAACCGGAACTCAACAAGGTTACTTTTTCACCAACATCCCATTATCTTATTGTTCTTGTCCTTCTCATGACTGGTTCTATTATGTATATATAATGTATAAAAAATAAATCTAATATGTGATGAATGTTCATAATGTTAAGCATAACCAGGGCACAGTTGCTCTGAGAACTACACACACTCTTAAAGGAATTAGTTTTTTATTATGAGACCATGATGTTGATTGTCTCATGATTTTGTTTTCCCCCCATACAAATTGGATGGAGGAAGAATCCATTCCTCCATCCAAAAGTCTGTATCCTGGATGACATAGATATGTCCATCATCCAACACTGCTGAACTAATGCACACTTTTAATGACTATAGCAGGAATGATCATTCATCAAGGAAATACACCATACAGCACTTTTTAATAATTCCTTGTTGAAAGAGTCTATTTTAGAAATAAATGTGGTGCAATAACTTTATTAAAAATGTAGTTGAATTTCTTAGAAATCTATAGACATCCAGTCACTGCTAGGTTGCTGGTGGCTATTCCAGTGGTTAAAGGGTGAGAACATATACTCAACACAGGTCAACAATCCATCACAGGGCAACACAGAGATACACAAGACAAACAAAACTATGCATTACCACCCTCACACCTAATGGCAATTTATATTAATCATTTGACCTAACAGTTATATTCATGGACATTGAGAGGAAGATGGAGAACCTTGATAAAACTCATTGTTGCACGTAAACTCCATGGAACCAAGCATTGAGACAATTAAAGGGAAATAACAGCTTTTCCAATGGTATAAGATGTGTTGCCAAGAAGCATTGTCACAGTAAAGAAATAATCAGCCAAACACAAATTTTCTGTTTGTGCTAAGTCTGTGTCAATATTTTTCAAAAACCACTTGTCCTCCGGTTGTGTTTAATGTCAGCTAGCATGCTAAATTGTTTTTCCACTTCAGATTTCATCAGCCCAAATACAAACAAAGCAGAATCAGAAGATTTTATCTTCAATGCATCCTTTTAGTGTATTTTGTAAAGTCCTGCAGTTTATATTTGAACTGCTTCACCCACCCCTGCCTTTATAGTCGGCACACTTTTTCCAATAATAAAAAGCAATAATCACAATGTTGTCTTTAACTTACAGCCTGAAAGTTCTGTACAAGTATTTCTGGTGGTCCACAATAGAAACTTTAACCAGCACGTTAACATGATTATGCATGCCAAGATATCATAGAGTGAAGAAGACACAAAGATCCCAAGCTCTGGAAGAATCTTCAATGTGTTAAAGTTTCCACTCCTTGTGAATCCTGAAGCTGAGCAGAGAAATGCATCATCTGCCACCTGCTGAATGTTTCTTGGTTGGCTTTTTTTTTTTTCTTTTTTGTAAAGGATTGCCAACTGAATATGCATGCCGTTTTCTAAAAATGTCCTTCTTCACACTTACACAGTTTTACATTCACACCTGCCACTTGCCAAGTACAGCTGCACTGGGCTGACTGATGACTGCTCAAAAGAGAGAAAAAGTGGATATTTCACATGGATTACAAAAAGAAGGAATACAGACATATTACAGAAATGCATTACATGCATTGTTTAATAAAATTCTGATTGTTTTACTGAAATCAGCTTTCTTATTACTTGGCTAAGACTGCATGATTTTTCTTTATGAACAGTATATTATTTTTGTTTAAAATATATATAAAAAAAAAATAAAAAAATACATTAAAATCCTACCAAACTTTGTCCATGGACATTCTGGTATACAGTATGTGTTGCTCATTTTCCTCCAGACTAAAATGCTGTAAGTAAATGTTAAAGCTTTAACCTCTGCTCAGCTGCTCTCCATTGCAAAATCTCACTCTAAGGTTTCTCACATAGATAATGCTGTTATTTGTTGTGGGTAAGGAAAGTTGTGCAGTTTTTTTAAGTTTAAATTACAAAAATTATCACATAAGCCCCAGGTTATTAAATCAAATAGACCCTTTAACAAGATGTCATTAATTTCTAAGTAAGCCTCTGTAAATTACTGTAAGTGCTTGTTCAACATTTTAGAAAAACAGACCATTTAGGACACTGATTTATACTTTTTAATTAGCACCTAAGTCTAGAAACATTAGAGAACCAATACATACAATTGTGGATAAATTATGACATTCTTTGACAGTCTGAGTAATTTTATGATATAAGGATATCTGATGAAAAGACAATTTGCAGATTTATATTAAATGATAACACATTTGGACGCATTAATTTTCGTGTAAATGACCCAGTATGTTTAACTATGTTTGCCTTTTTAAACTCCAAACATTTTGTTTGGTGTGCTCCACACTGGTAAAGTGAATGTGAACACAATGGTAAGCAGAAAAAGAGCTGTCTGAAGCCTTCAGAAAGACAAACTTATGTATCTGACAAGTGACTTAAAGAGGTATCAAAACAATTTAGATTCAGCCATTCCACTGTACTGAAAACAGTCTACAAGTGGAAAACATTTAAAATAATGTTAAACCTCCCCACATCTGGCTGTTCAAGCAAGTTCAAATTGTAAACTGATCACAATATGTCAAAATAAATTGTCTAAAAACTGCAAAAATGTCATCACAGGACCTACTGTTGACATGAAATTGACTTGAGGTTTAACTTTCATGAGAGGTACCAAATGAGGAAACCTTTGTTTTTTAGGAATAACAGAACAAAGTTTGCTTGGCAGAAAATAGACCAAGACATGTGGAGGAATGAATTTATTTTGTGTGTCAGAAGGTGCTTAAGAAAAATGTGGAAACATCTAACAGACAATTAGAGCAGAAGAAGAACCCTCACCCTGCCACATGACAATGACCCAAATCTAATCAGTAAATCCACCAAAGACTGGTTGAGAATTAAAAATTGAAAAGTTCTGGTGCAGTCAAAGCTCATGTCTTGACCTTATTTAGAGGCATGGTAAAAAAAAAAAAAAAAACGACACAGTTCAGTGAGCGTCACAGGAAACAGATATCCCCTGTGTATTGGCTAAAACTTATATTAACATTAATAAGTAAACCCTTCTTACGTAAATTAATCTTGTCACTATTATTACAAAACATCACATTGCCATGACAACCAGACATTTCTATACTCTTTACTGATCACACTATGGCACTTGAGTAGCAGACATCAATTCCAACTTGAGTTTAGAATCTTTAGAGCATAAGTCTGACGTCCTTGTTGGTTTGACTTACGTGCAAACTGTTTTAATATGTGTGTATTAAGTTCATTAAGTAACCATGAAAATAATATTGGAGTACTGTGCTATGTGTTCAGCAAATCCTCTTTAAAGGTCTCTGCAAATCCTTTTGCTTATATTGTAGAGCTGCATGCAGTGTAAGCCTCCAGCTCCCCTCTCTAGTACAGTCTGGCATATTATGTTGGACCCTGTCCTCTTAATGCATAAATACACACAATCAATACACAGTTGCACAGAGGAAGAATGTATGTTCGATTACATTATTGCCAACTTGTGGTAGTTGCACCAAGATTTTCCCTCTGTGTATAAGCTCTGCTGCTGGACTAATTTTGCATTTTGCAACAGTGTTTTCATCCGACCTGCTCAATTTTCCAATCTAACCTAACATGACGATAAAGGGCTTCTTATTCCGTTAAATAAAAGGGGAAACGAGTGGATGAAAAAAAAAAGTAGAGATAATCAGTAAATAACGTGTAGAACCGACACAGTTCAGTGAGTATCACAGGAAACAGATATCCCCTGTGTATTTGCTAAAACTAATATTAAATCTCTGTATTTATCATAGTAATGACAGTAATGCAAAATCCATATCATGGTGGAACATGATACCAGTGACTCTGCAGAAGCCAGAGCACCATCAAACTCTATTGTATATTTATATGTAAATGGATATGTGGAAGTCCATAGAATCACCAACTCCAAGCAGATCGGTTCCTCTTCTTTTTCTCTCCTTCCAACAAACACTCATCATTACAAAGCCGAATGAGAAAATGAGTGTTAATGACTCTGGTGTATTTGTCAATCAGGCCTAACAGTGATTATGAGCGTGGCTCTACATATACTCCCCAGGGGAGTATCACACAGGGCCATATATTCTGTTTATTTGCACAGTGTGGGCCTCTGTGCTCTCACTGGTGGGTATATGTCTGTTACCACATCTCTGGAGGCTGTATCAGAGAGGAGACCATCTGTTTGTTTTGTCCTGACATCACCCCTGCTTACAATACCCCAGAGGCTTGTATTTTCTTCTTTTTTTAGAAAAAGTATACCATAATTTAAAGAATATGAAAACCTGATTCATTCAAAGTGTGTCATTTTGTTTTTATGTGTAATCCTAAAGGGCCTGTGTATGTTTTAGATGCAGATTCCTTTGTTCTTTTTGAATGATACCACTGCAAAATATGTAGCAACAGTTATAATAAAATACATTTCTCATGATTTCTGTCTGTGCTGATTTTTGGGAGAATAGTTCTCTCCAGCTTCTATCTGAAAGGGGGACTGGGAATTTGGGGGACTGTAGTGAAACAGTCTCGACCTAAAATTTTTATACCCCTTGAACTATTTTTGACTTTGTGCTAAGAAATGTTAGAGCTCCAGATGTCATTGGATTTAGCTCTTGAGAATAACCATGGACCTCGTGGCTGATAGTAAGATTAATACTCCCCTTGTCTGAACTGTTAGCTTAGCTGGTTTGCTGTGTCTTGGTGGGTTCACAGTTGTGCCAGGCTCTTCCTTATTTTGAATGATGGATTGAACTTTGGTCCAAAAGATGCTCCATGGTTTGTATGCAGTGCTGTGAAAAAGTTCTTACAAATTTCTATTTCTTTATTGTTTTACTTTTGTCACTAGATAACCAAAGTAAATACAAAATGCCATTTTAAAGATGGTTTCTTTTACTGGGTGTCAAAAACTGTTTTCACACTGACAGCCACCATGCAGAAATGGAGAAATCACAGAATAGTAATGAACCGTCCCAGAAGTAACTGACTTATCAACACTGTCTCACCAATGAGATCTGTTGATATATGTGATGGAAACATGAAATATGCTCTTTAGCAGAAAGTTCTGACTGAAACGACAAAAAACACCTAAATGAGAGTTTTGGAGTGGTCTAATGAAAGTCAGCATTTAAATCAGGGATGAGAAAAATCCTCTAATGTGGCTGAACTAAAGCAATTCCTTTATAGCAATGTCTCTTAGATTGAATACCAGATACTGCAGTTGTTTTATGGCAATTGCTGCTAATTGTGGCCGCACCATTTGCATGTAAGGCCATCTCTAACGTTATTTTCTTTTTAAATTATTGTCTGAAAAAACAAATATCATATCCAACAAAATCAATTATAGAAAATCTTTCAGGTTCCAATATCTTTTTAGAGCACTGTAAAATTTTGCAGCACTGCAAAACCTTATTCCTGACCTGCCTACATTTTGTATATTTTAAAAAAAGCAATAAAAAAATTATTTGTTTAATAAGGGGAAGTTGAATAATTTAGAAGTAGTCATTCTTTATTTTTCCATCAATCTTGTGAAATGCACCAGCATCTACTTTTATAAAACATCAGCATAATCCTAGCATCACCATTTATTTTTCAGTTTGAAACCATTGTCAATGTTTCTCCAACCATTCTTCTTTTTACAGTAGCCAAATGCCTACATTTCTGTCCCACATCACAAGAAAGCATTTCACCGTTGAGCTTAAGTATGTTTTGATGCAGCTACTTTATGTCTTAGTCAGTCAACACAAAAACGACAGTATCACTGGTCTTCCAACTGTTTCCAGGGTCATGTGAGACATGAGCTTCACTGGTTCCATGATTATTTGTGAAAATCCCGACCAACTTCCTTTTATCTCAATGTGACAGATTGGTTTACATAGTTCAAACTTGGGTGTTCCAACAACAAACCAAAATAAGTTTTTCAGTCCCATCTTGGGAAAACTGACCACTGTACAGCTAATTCAGCAATAATGATGCATCCATGATTAAGTGCCACATCCAGATAGCACTCGTTGCCCCTATCCTATCTCATATCCAGCGCTTTTGTACTGTGTATCATTAGGAAACTGGACAGTTCCTTTCATGTATACCTCTGAGGAGATTGTGGCAACAATTAACCCAGAAGAATTTTAAATCTTCACACATCAAGATACAGAACAGTTTTCAAATTTGCCTCAATCCCCATTAAATTGTCTTGGACTCTTCATGTTCCACGAGGAACCAATCGTGAATAATTCTTTCTTGGTGGCTTCAAAAAGCCATCCTCATTAGTGAGATTATAGAAGTCTGACTTACATACTGGTTTGGCATGCTTTGAATTAATTTCCAACTTTATGTAAAAAACTGCAACATGAGTCTTTTCCATTTTAACTCATTATTGATATTTATGTATCATAATGTTACAGATATTTTCAGCCAGTAATTAAAGAACTCATACAAAGCAAACACAGGTCTTCTACTGAAGAAAATACACTCTCTCTGCCATGTATAGAATAATTTTCATATGTGAGAAAAGTGGTTACCAGGAGAATTTGAAATGGATGATGTTCCTGCTCTTAAAAGTCCACTATTAGCCTGCCAAAAAGTGCAAGGATTGCCAGCCATGATGGAAAATTAATATTAAGTGCAATACATCATTCCTGTCTGGCTGGTGATATGGCAGTCCTGGGTGGAAAATTAATTTGGTTTCCACTACAGCCTGACATTGTAAAATGAGGAGCAGTTACACTCTCTGTATTTTCTGCTTGTACCAATCATCACAGTGTCAAGAGTGGCAGATTTCTGAGGTGTATGTTTTTTTTTGTTTGTTTTTTTTATGTTGATTGAATTTTACTCATTGTTTTATCTGGTATACAAACTCAGTAGTTTACAAGCCTAAAAATAAAAGATACAATTCACAAATTTAATTTTTTTCTCTGAACATTTTTAAATGATTTAATGCTTACTGTTATCTCAGGTATATTTTCTGTGCTATATATTTAATTAATCGACCAACACAAAGGTGTGCATCATTGGGAAGCTGAAGAAAAATAATAGATTGAAAGACTGGTGAGAAGAAAACCACTCTTGATGGGTTTCAATTGCAAACTATAACAAGAAAAGTTAGAAGCACAGAAAAATAGAACCCAAGATGTCAAATTTCCTTGAACATACCACCCCGATGGTGAAACATAGTAGAAACAACATCATGCCATGTTGGAATGCCTTTCTACACCAGGTACAGTAAAGTTGAACTGAAGAGTAGATGGTAAAGCTAAATGCAGGTTAATCATGGCAGAAAAGCTGTGATTTTGCACAGATCTCAGACTAGACCGAGAATTTGCTTTCCAGCAAGACAATGGCCCTAATCACACAGTCTAAGTACCAATAGAAAAGGTTTACAGATGTGTTAGAATGTCCCTGTCCAAGTCTAGACCTAGTTTCAATAAACAACTGGCCACAGTTGCTGTGGCCACCAGTTCTTAAGTACTGAAAGTAGCTTTACACACATGCTCTACATCCAGACGGATAGCTCAAGCTATGTTGCAAAGAGCGATGGGCAATTTCCGTCTCTGAAAACTCAAAGCTGGGGTTGAGATATGTCCAACTTGAAGTTGGGGTAACAGAAGGTGGTTACACTAGAGGTGCTGAATAAAATGCACATCTCTGATTTCAGATTTTTCTTTGTTTACTTTTTCCTGCCATTTCACAATTTTGCACTACTTTCCAGAAAAATGCATTAATATTTGTGGTTGAAATGTTGCAAAACATGAGCAAGTTAAAGGGATTTCTTACTAGTTAATACATATGCTTTTTCTGAGTTTCCTATTGAAACCCTGTTTGGGAAGCAAATGTGCAACAGTGCAATAGCCCCTGCTGTTTCAGCTAAATCCTCCTGCATTTCCTTTACAATCACAAGGGGGTTAGCTTCCCCTTTTAGACCACAAAGACTTGCAGCATCCACTGAAAGCTTTCTTAGTTTTTCAAGTCTTGTTTTGACACACCGTTCCCTTAAGTAGCATTTCTTTAGCATTTAGCCCTATGGAAACAGTAAGATGGTACCTTTGTACTATTTTTCTTCTTTGTATATGCTGCTGGGTTTACCTTTATGTCTCTCTAAAGACCTACAACTGTATTTCTGATTTCCGAATGTTGTCTTTGTTGTCAAAACATTGCTTTCTAAACTTACATTTCAAAGACTCCTATCATTATTGCACAGACAAATATTAGTCAGTCCTGAAGGACATGGAACCATTCTTTATTATAACCCAGAGGACATTTAAGTGACATATTTACTGAAAAATCAAAATGTCCAAAATCAAGCTTACTCGAAGAGCATTTCAGTAGAACATGCCACACAGCCCTCTATCAAACAGAACACTCCTTCAGCTTCACAAGAGTGCATAAAATATTTTCCTGTGCCTAGTGCTGACCAAGTATCAATAAACCAGTGAAATTGCATGTGTGCAACTCCACTGGTTTTAATTCACTCAGTGTTGTTATACTCAATCAATTTTAGCACCACAACCCAATATATTTTGCTATAACAAGCAAAAAACATACTTTGTTTCTGTGAATTACTACTACATGTGTATATGTTAAGACATTTAAAACTGAAAAGATCAACTAAATATAGCGCTTGTGGCGTAGCATTTGAAAAAAAAAAAAAAATCTTACCTCAGTGTCTTGGTAGCATAAGCTCAAAGCCTTCATGCCTCGAGTGACCCACAAGGAACTTGAATGTGCTCACAGTCCAGAACTGCACACTGTCATAAATGGAGGGAAATAGAGACAGTGCCTGAAGACTAGACATACACAAGTAGTTGTTAAACATAATGATTTAAAATATGGTAAGCTGTTTACGGTGTGCTGTCTGTAAACTATATAGTGACACAGTGACTGTAGCTCTAGGGAAAATTGGGAAGTAGATACACATGGGCAACTGGAAAACATCGGAAAATATTTGGAAACTTTGGTAAAAAAAAAATTCTGCTTTGAATTCCACCAGATCTTTTGCACTGGTCTGTAAAGATGGGCTTGATATGTAAGAAAAAATATATTTTCATTCATCAAGAATGCAAAGAAAACAGAGCAACATTTTGAATGTAACTTAACAGAAAAATACAAGATGAGGCTGGCTTTTTAAATGTAAGTAGAAAAAAAGAGAGTCTTTAGTACAGAATTTTGAATTTTGAAAGTAATATATCCACAACTGTATAGTTTTGATTTGCTTTCTTTGAATGTTTTATGTTATATCGAGGCAATGTGCAGATTCTCTGTTACTGTTTAGACGAAACTTACAAAGACTCATTCCAAAACATTCACAAAACACAGCAACTGTGAGCAGCGCAAATAATTTTGTTACAAAAGAACAAAACTGCTCTGCGTTTATCATTCATTCATATTCTGTTGTAGAACTAAACAAACTAATAAATGTCCTTATTTTTAGATCACTGGTTGCACTAAGAAAACCAAGCTGCTTTGACATCTGACTCCAGGAGTAAATATTTCGATTTATAACCATGAACTTAATTAAATTGCTTGAATTTGTCCTGATCTCAGCAAAGTCATCGAGTCTGGGATGTCCTTACCTGCCTTTAATTTCACGGTACATGTCTTTCCTTCATCTCCTGATAGCATCTTTTTTGTCAGATCTATTGACTTACCTACTACAATGTCACCACAAGCATTTGCCCCTCTCCACTCCAAGTTATGATTCCTATCTGCTGGGTGACTTGACATTATGAGGTTCGCCACAAACTCCAGTATCACTGTTGTTTGTTTATGAATATTACAAGAAAGAGTTAGTCATCTTTACAAAGCTTCTTTATGGAATTCCCTCTTATCATTCCATCAGAATGAGATGTTTGACACTGAATGAGAAGTGAATGCTGTGTGCTTACGCAAACACACTTTACACACTTTTGTTTGTTTTTTTTTTCCCTTTGCTTTCCATATGAACAGCTACCACACAACATTCAGAAACGTTCAGAACCAAATTATTTCTCGATGCTTCGGGCGACATGTAGTGTAGTGATACAGCGGGGACCCATAATGAGGTGTTGATGTTATCCCTCAATGAAGCCATGCAGAGTTCGATTCCTGACCATGGTACCTTTTCTCCATTCACCAAAAAAAAAGTCTCAAAAGTCTTTGAAAATGAAAAATATGTATATTTGAATATCCTTCAACACGTTTTTTTTTTTTGTTTTTTTTTCTCAATAAATTACTGTCTTCCAAGAAATTATCCCATTGCTGTTTTTTTGTGAGCCTGGAATGAGTGTGTTTTGGCCATGATGTCATGTAATTATGTTTCAAAGTCTAAGACTCTTCCAAAAGCAGTGGATCCTTCTTCAGTGCATCTGCAATCAAAAGTTGGCTAGAGTTCTAGCCAACGCTGTTTATGAGCCAATTTGATTCCGGTGTGTTGGATCTGTGGCCAGAGGCACTTTCTAGAGTGGGCAATATGGGCATCCACAACGGACAGGATCTTGAAAGGGGCGGCATGAGATTCCACTTCCTTTTCTTGGGTGGGGTGCCCAGGGAACCAAAAAGATTAGGACTGCCTCTGCCTGGGACACATCTCAAAGTTGTAGGAGACCTGGATTTGAAGACCCTGATTATAGAGATCATTGAGATGGGGTTTTCTTTTTTATTAACTAAATCTAGAATTTTTAAGTGTTTGTTTTATATATTGTTTCTGAATGACAAAAATTGTACTATGACTAACAGAAAGCTAGCACAACACTTCTAAATTTTTATATCACTGCTTTACCACACTTGCTGCCCAGAAGAGCTGACATAAATAGCATTTCTATGCTTGAAGTGAAAAAGAAATCAAGTCCACATGCACTTCAGAATGTTCGGTAAAAGTTAGATCGCTCTCCTATTGTACAGAGATTTGCTTTGTGAGACAGATTTGTTTATGTGATGTTGCGCACAGAAGCCTCACACGTTTTCAGGCATTGCACACACACATCTGTGATGGCTTTGGAAGTTGGCTGCTCTATGTGCCAGGCAGAGAAGAAACATTACAAGAGAAAGAACACACATATAGTCACAGCATATGTAGGCTACTAGTTTGAAGTAAAACATAATATTTTTTATATAGCACTTTTCAATATATAGATCACAGAGTGCTATATACCAAAAGAAACTGCATAAGTCATAACCAAGATCTTTAAGTGTACTCTGGAGTGGTCCTGCCATGCTTTGTTTACATGGATGAATAATGAATTACAGTAATCCAGTTTGAAAGGAGAAAATGCATGAATAATAATTTCTATTTCAGATCCTCATATGAGATTACTTAACTTGATAATATTTTATAAGTGATGGAAACATGAGCAAACCATTGAACATGACCATCTAAGGTAAAACCAGAGTCAAAATGTACCAAAAGATTCCTGATGGAAGAAGCTAAAGCACCAAGAGTTTCCATTGATAGTGATAACTGGAGCATAACAAGGAATTTCAGTTTTGTCTTCATTTTGTTGGAAAATGTTATGCCAATCCATCTTTTTACACAATCTAAGCACTTCTGTTAGAAGTTCAGTTTCAATACCTCTTGATCTTTGAAGAAAACATGACTCCCCCCTGTAATACAATAATTTCAAAAGTATGTCAGCAAACTTTTCGCCTGCCACTGTAGAACATACAGAACAGATGTTGAAGTGATGTGCTGGTGGGGCTTTTTGTTTATGTTCTGTTGCATTTACATTTCTATTCTGTTGTAAACTGTGAAAATCAGAGACAAAAAGATTAGAAAGGCTCTTATTGTTTAAGCCCCATCACACAATTCAACAACATAGTCGACACCAATGGCCACATCTCCTTGGATCACTACATCTCAGAAAATGTCTGCTGCTGTTCGTCTCCCTAGAGGAAAAGTTGTTTATTGCCTTATTTCTATTTGTTTATTTTTAGAACACAAGCAGTTGGGTGCATTTTACATTAAAGCTTGCTGCACTGTCAGTTGCATAGGAGTTGCAAATTTTCAACTGTGTTAAAAACTTGTGAGAGAGACCTTTTACAGTAGATAAAAAAACTAAGAAAAAACGCATGATTATTTCTTGTGTAGGTAGAAGTGAATTTGTTTTGTGCTTCACTCACTGTTCATGTTGGTGTATTCTGTGCACCAACACGAACACAATAATTGGCACTTTGCTTAGTGCCAATTATTGAAAATAGTTACAATAATGGCGCAAAGTACCTGTAAAATACATAATACTGCCCCTTTAAACATGGCTGGTATCACAAAGCCTCCATAGACTCATGCAGAGCCAGACATTTTGAAAATCAATATTCTAGTTAATGTGAAAATATTATTAGAAAATACAAAGTTAAAACAACTGTATGGTACTGGTGTATATTTACAGGATGACATAGCTTTGTGTGAGGTGTATTATTAAATGACAATATTTTTATTAGAAAGCTGTCTGAGATTATCTTTGTCAAATGAATGTGGAAAGACTTATGCTGTATGTGGTGATTAGAACAGTAAGTGATTCTCTAAACAGAGGTAACCCTGTTTAGAAGTTTAGGAACGAAAAAGACAGACCATCAGAGAGAGTAAGTTCATGCTCTAGTTAATACAAGACATAACAGTTATATTACCAGTTGTTGAAAGTAAATGCTTCTTAGCTCTAGAGTTAAAAAGAATCCTCATTTTCCACCATTTATGAAACCATATAAAAAGCAGTTAAATTACTGACGGTTACTGTATGTTTCTTGTAATGTGAGGACGATAACGGTAACACGAATGATGAATAAAACACTGAAAGTTCGCCTTGAGCTGGCGCCAGTGGCTGAACAAGTGGGAAGTGGCCAGCTGAAATCACATTGAAAAAGACAATTAGCGCTTACACAATCATAGAGAAACATATCAGCGGGGCCAAAAGAGCAGAGACCGGCTGGAGAATTTATTTTTGTCATTAGCGGCTGGCAAATTAAATTAGTCTTTTAGACTTGTCCTCCTGAGCACTTCGCAAACCCATTTCCCATTCAGGAGACAACATCTACAGGTCTAATCATGCACGTCCCACAGCCTGCAGTGAGGGAGCCACTCCATTCACATGCTTCTTAAACTGCATCTGTGACACTAGAATCCCCAGGGTGTGCTCTCCACAGCTGCTGCTGCCAGACCTGCTCTACTGTCTACACTCCCTATTTGGAAGGGAGAGATATGCAAAGGCAAAAAATAAAAAATAAAAAAAGCACAGCCTTCTTCATATCTTTGACAGCTCATTACCACAGAAACAACCCTGGGCTGGCATCACTGGCCAGCCCTCCTACCCTCACTGGAGGATACAGACAATAAAAAAAAAGAAAAGAAATGAAATGTTGAGCAGAAATTCCAAGCTGATATTACTGGACCTTTAATTAAAAGAAGCTGAGAGAGGCAAGGTATGATATTTTAAGTTGGAAGCTTAGAAAAGGTCAGAACCAACTGGCAGATCTGGCATCTAGGATAAACGTGACAAATTTTGGCTGAGCACTATCACTTGCTTTATTTTGCGTGGGTTAGTGGACTCATCATTTTAAATTGTGAGGTTGTTTTTTTTTCTCTTTCTCTCTCTCGCTCTCTCCTGTGGATTTAAAGTAGAGAGGAGGATAAAGAATATGAATACAGGTGGGAAAGCATGTGCGGGATTCATTGCTATTCAAGTGGGAGAACGCTGGGAACTTTAGCCTTGAATGTGTATGAGCAAACAATGAAAATTTGCTTTAATTATCCATATTCAACTCAAATCCATAAGTATACTGAATGTCAGTGGAAATCGCTTTCCGTTCAAGGTCCTCTGCCAAAATGGGGTCACTTTCTTGGAAAAAAAAAAAAAACAATAAGAAAGGCTCCAAATGTCTTGTCACATTGGCTACTTGTAGGGCTGAAACGATTCCTCGAATAATTCGAGTACCTCGATTATTAAAATTTCTCGAGGAAAATTTATCTGCCTCAAAGCTTGCTAAATTATGTTTTACTATGTAGCGCACCGTGTTCTGCCCGGATCATTATTTGTGGAGGCCAGCGCTTTCATGTCTGCCTATGAGTTGTTGTGAAGTGCTAGCAGTGTGGTGTTGCATTGTGCGGCGTTTTGTCAGGTTTGGGAACAAATAAGGATCGTTGAGTTTTGCGTTGCGATGTTTGGAGTACGACAGCTTTTGTGGCGTTGGAATGACGTCACAGTTTTGGAGCGAACGGTAGGAATGGCACTTAGAGAGAGAGAGAGAGAGAGAGACGATTCCTCGGATAATCGTAAAAATATTCTAAAATAAATACTCGATTATTAAAATATTCTCTTACAACAACCCTAGCTACATGTGAAAAAAATAAAACATTTGACAAGGTAGAAGGCCACCAGCAAACTACAGAAGCCTATATGTTTGCACTAATAGATTTTTTTTTTTCTACGATCATTCCTTTTGAAGTGGCTTGTGTTATATGGCTAGAATATTTCCACTGGCCTCATTACCTATTCAGCCAGTACAGCTTGAATGATGGTGAAGTGCCCTTCAAAGTTTTATGGTGCACAAAATCGTGACGCAGACTTCTTTTATCCGTCACACTTTCAATGAATTCGGAATAAAATTTGCGGTGCTGCAGAAATAAAGAAACCAACTAACCTGCCAGCAAAAGGAGATGGAAATGCAACACAGAAGACAAAGAGCTGCAAACATCTGCATGAAAGGGTCACAACAAAAGTGCTCAAATTAATCTGCTTCATACTACAAAACGCCGACACACGCATGAATTGTCACAGAGTTGAAGAGAAGCCTCATTATTCTTCACAGACAATCGTTTTGATGTCTCCAAGGACCTGATCAGACCTTAATGAATCTCTTCAACAAGATGAAAAAACATAAGTCCGAGAAAAGTTAAGAAAGTCAAATGATACTGTATAACACCAAAAATATTAGTGGATTGTTTTAATGATTTTAGTTCACAGTAAAGAACAAGTTTATTCACATGGGAGTAGCATAGATACTCTAAAATAAAGTTTTAGAGTGTCAGACTGAAAAACATTTAAAAGCACCCTTATATCTCGTAAGTCCTTTACATACAAACAGAATAGATATAAGAACATTCTCAAAGTGAGAGAAAAATGGCTTCTTTTAAGAGCAACAAAGAAAATCATGTTGTGTAGTTCAGGTTATAGATTGTTTTGTAAGCCTTTAACATTTGTAATTAGTCACTTAGGCACCGTGGTGGTGTAAAGCATGAGGCCTCAAACCTCTATGAGGCCATCACAGGTTCTAGTCCCGACCTGTTGACCTTTGCCTCCCCCCTCTCTTACAACCCAATTTCCTGTCTATTCACTATTAAGTAAAGGTAACTAGAGCCAGAAAACTGCTTAAAAAATGTAATTAGTCACTTTAATCCATACTGTATTTAAAATCTACCTCAGCATGGTGCCAAACCCAGAACGTGACCATGTTTTTCTAAAAATACTGAGATGAATTTGACTATGTAAAAAAACTGCTGGTAAATTGTTTGAAACAAACAGTCTTGTTTTTGTAGCTGCATAGTTCCAATTTTATGATGGTCACATCAACAAATCACTACATATCAAAAACCACAACATGATAAAAGCACAATCACAAATTAAAAAAGCACAGTGACATTAATCAAGCACAATTAATTTGTAGTTGTACTTAGTTAATGTTGTTGTGTCTTTGAATGTTTGATATAATAAGCTTTATCAGGTGAAACGTAAAAACTGACAGTCGTGAGTAATACAAATCCCTAAAATACATTTCCCTGGAATTTATTAGTCTATTGGTTATTTATGCACACCACAAATCTGTCCTTTATGGAAAAGTAGCAAATAGAAGCCCCATGATGAAAGAAAGCCACAAGAAGTACTAATTAAAGTTGCCACGAAGAGGGCACAGCAGACATCTTGAAGAGGGCTCACTGGTCAGTTGAGGCCAAAATTGAACTCTGTGGTAAACTCAAAGCACTATATGTAGGAGGAAACCAACACTGCACAATATCCTGAACACACCATCAGTGTCACATGTTGGTCACAGAGTCATGCTGTGGCAATGCTTTTCATCAGCAGCAACATGGAAGTTGGAGTTGGTGGGAAGACAAATACAGAGCAGTGTTGGAAGTCAACCTGCCAGAGGTGATATCCACCGTCCAGCCTGGTAACTCACCTCCACATGGAGCAAGGAATTGGATTAGATAAAAACATATAGTAAAAATTCCTACAAAAAAGCAGGCTAACAGATTAAAACATGTAACAAGACCAAGTTATTTTAAGTTGTACTAACAAGTGCTTCCTTGTACAAGTTGCATGTGCTTGATAATTTACTTCAAATGTATTATTGATTTAGTAAGGCCTAAACAGAATTAATATTTTAATGTATTAAATCATTGCCTGTGAAATTTCCTCAGGTTATTCATAACATAATTAACTAAGTTGGACTGACTTAGCATGTTCTATGCTCTATTCCTTGCTAAAACCAAGCAAACTGATTGCTCTTAAAAACAAGTGTTTCACACCTCAAATGTCCAGAGAGGAATTAAAAACAGGCTCCAATTTCTTAAAATAATCTGAATTCAACTTCAGGAAAAACAGCATTCGTTATTCAACCAGTCAATTATCCTCTGAGACAGAAAAAAAATAAATGTGTTTGTAGAACTACATTCAAAATGCAAACACGATGTCTTGGCAAACGGCGTGTGTAAATTACTCTACATACAAGTCGCAGGTGAGTTGAACTGCTACTCGCAGAAACGTTTTACACAACTGAAAGCCGTCTTCTCCTCATGGGGTGCATGAAGAGCCCGTTTTAAAGGAACCCGAAAAAGAATCCCATGCATTTCCAAATAAATGAGCATACACTTTGTTTAGACTAACTGCCTTTCAGCAGCTCTCTAAACCGAATCAGAGGACCTATCAGATGAAACTTATAACTCCACGGTTAATCTTCAATATTAACATGTGTTCCTTTTGATTATTGCACAATGAGAAAAAGGAAAGTACAATATGAACTACATATGTTTATCTAAAGATTGGAACTCAATAAATCATAGTTAATATGTTATTCAAATGCATGTTGACCCCTGTTCAGTTCAATAAACTCATACCAGGTCCTATATTCGTCAAGCTGGCAACAATATGCACGCTACACTTACAGCTTCATATACTGTTAGGGGTAATTAATATTGACCTTTACAATAAACATGCTCCAAACTATTTGGTTGCCTCTCTTCCTCCCTGCGCTTGCTGCCGTGAGTCACACAGCTCCACATGCTTGCAGAGAGCCAAATTATTGGAAATCAAAAGAAGTTCAACCCCTGATGGTAAACCGTGTCACTTAATTAGCATGACTTTGAAACACTTTCGTTATAATTTGCAGCTATCATAACGAGCAGCTGCTATAAGTGGAAAAATATTCAGCCTATACGTCGTCGGTTGAAGAACGGGCAGCTGGGCTGACTGAGAGGGCAGCGTTGAAGACGACCTGTTTCTCTGACCTGAACTTTATGGGTCGTTCAACAGGTGTCGCATAAATTGCTAGTTGAGCTTCTCTCGGTGGCAGAAGCTGATGCACTTCCAGATATAACGAGCACAATGAACATTAACTTGAGCAATAATCTCGAGTCCTTGGCTCTCTGCGTGTGCGTGTGTGTGTGCTCACACTCTGCCATTTTTAATAGGAGAGAAGAGCAGGAGGCAAGAATCGCCCCTTTCAGCCAGACGAGCAGGTTTTCAGTAATCCAAGTTCGCTGCACAGTCCAGTAATGTGTCTCCTGTTATATATTGTGAATAGCTGACTCAAACCCCACTAGCTGAATATTTACTACGCCGGAAGGGTTGAAAATGAAAAGTATTACATGTTTGGAGTTTTATTTCTGCCATGTGACTACGGTAACTAAAATATATTTTGCTAAAAGGAACAAAAGAAAAACAGTCATGGTATTAGTGTGTTCATTCTGTTTGTGAGTTAAATTTTTTTTTATATTTGCTTCCAGTGGCTTTTCACCTACGTCGTTGCAGATGTTACACACCCCCACACAGAGCTCCGGCTGGCTTTCACGGAGTCGACTGAAAAGTGAGAAATGAGGATTCTTAAGGTAGGTGAGCAGGAAACAAAACGACGCTGAGAACTCAAGGCTATGCACAGAGCACAGAGGAATTATGGAAGAAAAAAAAAAAAGGGCTCCAATATCTCCAAGCAATGAGTAAGAAATATTGAGGCTTAGTCTAGCATCCTTTTCTTCTCTGATTCAATTTGATTGCTAATGTAGAGCAATATGAGTCACCGGAGAAAGAAATAGATCTAAAAACAGGAAATTATGATGCTTAAAACCAAAAATGACAATAAAATGTGCAGTGCCTTACGAAAAGATAAATTTCCCTTAGATGTTTACCCCTTGATTCCTTTTAGATCTACAATCGTGTTTGTAAATCTATTTTTTTTAAATATAAAACAAACACCTGAAAAGTGTGGGCTGCATCTGGACTCAAGCTCCAACTACAGTTGCAAGTTTTCATATTGGGATATATGCTTATTCCTGCTTTGCACATCTAAATATTGAAGTTTTTCTCCATTTTTCACAATATTGCCTTTTGTCTTCAAGCTTCTGAAAACACTTTGCAGAGTTTGGGGGAAAAAAGTTAAATCAGTGGAATGTCTATGATGCTCATCCTGTCTTTCTACATCAACAGGCAACATCCTGAGTATGATTAACGAAGGATGCCTGGATTTATATAGATTTTTTTGTTGTTGTTGTTGCTTGTTGTCACTCGTTCAACTACTGAGAGTGCTGCCGCGGGCTAACACACACACTGCAAGCTGCGTTCATGCCTGCCTTCACTCTTCATATTTCAGAAAATGCCTCCCATATTTGTTAAGCAAATGTCATGACGCGATGTCTTAATTTGGCAGCAAAAATGTCTAATGTTGGCAGGAAGCTTGAACTGCCAAAGGGATGTGCTTAGTAAATAACAGCGGCAAACATCTGGCCCCCTAATTTTAATTAGTCTCGGATTACAACTGGGCCACGCTCTCCGTTGTGTGTCAACTCACTTTCCATCTGAATTTTCATTTCCAAAAGGTCAAAATGTCTAAAAAATCGTTAAGAGATGAAAATATGAAATCATATCTTGAGCTTTGATTAAAGCATTTTTTTTTTTGTGTCCAAGCTGCACACCTGAAATAGCCATGTCAAATAATCTGTGAGTTAGGCAATAAAATTTACTCAACAACAAAAGACACAAAATTGCTGAACATCTGTTTATGTCTCTGTTGACTCTTTTGGAATAATTATTCATCAATCTGTCTCCAGCGCATGCTTTATATTTACAAAAATCTGCTTCGACTAAATACATGTCTGCATGCAATCAAAAGAATTGTTCCGCTGAATTTATATGGCACAGTTACCTGCACTGAAAAATATCTATGCCTTAATCAGAAGTTGTTGCTGATTATATCGAAATAGGAAATTATGGGCAGAGTTAATCAGCTGACTGAATAATCAAACCAAGAGGGAACATTTACTTTCAAAAAACAGATGCGCTGTGCTGGTGTTGGTAATGTTTTGGAATTTTAGCTTGTGACAAAAAAAAAAAAAAAAGGTCAACCAACAAAACTGCTGTTTGGCCTCACCCTGTGTCAGATGGAAGTCTCAACTCCAGATACAGTGAATAGGAGAAGGGCACGGAAAGATAAAGCTTTGTTAAGCATGCAATTCAAATATGTCTGCTCTGTCTTTGCTTTGTATTCACATTGCCTCTTGAAGTGTCAAGGGTGTAGCCTCCAAAGTCAGCTGGGAGAGAATCTGGGCTAATTATCTATGCACTACATTATACTAAAATCTACATTTAGCGTTGCACAAGAGGTCAAAAATGCTTTCACAACAAGCTCCCTTACTATTGTTAGACATCCTCAGATGTTTAGGGAAATAAACTAGTAGGGAAAGGATTTAGTTTTTATACTTATACCACGCTGTTGCCTATCTGTCTCACACATTAGGGGTGTAACAAGATTTATTTTTAGTAGAGTAAATCACACTCCTGCATTTTACATGTTTGATGCTGTAGCACGAGCAATTTGATCTCTAGCCAAGTCAAGAAAATCAGAAATCTGAGACACTGTACTAAGGCTCTTTTCAGATGCAAGTCATAAGGCTTGATTCCAGTTTTTTATTTTCACTAGTACTACATTATTCTAGTTCATCATATTTCAAAAGCCGTGTCTGATTTTTATTGCTTAGTAGTCAGGAAAAAAAAAAAAGTTTATTAATATTCTGTCAGTTTCAAGTCAATTCAATGACCGCAGTGGGCTATTTGGTCATTAACAGTGGGGTACCAACAATTTTGTCCAGTCACCACCAATCCAAAGATTTCTCTGGTTTTCTACAATCCCAATAATGGTCCTCCGTTAATAGCACAAGAAGATTCTAAACCTATTCCTTTAAGCACCATCCCTTCCAAAAAAAATTAAAAAAATATTCAAAACTCATTTGAACCTGTCTGACGGTATGGGGCAGCATCTCCTGAGTTCATTCTCTGGTTTTCACCAATAACCAAAAAAAGAAAAATGCTGACATTAAGTTTACTTCAACTTGCTCTTACGTGAGAGTATGTTTATCCATGGATGTCTCTGTCCTTTCTGCGTTAGCCCTGTAGCGTACCCAGCAAATATCCTGTCTAGAATGTATTGCACCATCAGGTGATGAGGAACAAGATTAAGTCTATGCAGGTAGTGACTGCATGATGCAATGAAGATACTCCTGGAGGTTTTCACAGTGAAATCATAAAACTCTGTTATTTCTCTAAGTGGTCACTGCTGTGGTTGCATGCCTTCCACAACAAAGTTGTTGTGCCAAAATGTTTTTTCTTCTCATGTATTTCTCCGTATTTCGACCTTAACTTTGGGCTTTTACAAAATTATTTCCCTTCCTTTCTGAAAGACTGGCTTTGTTGATAGGTACCTACTAAACTGTTCACATGGTCCTTATATGGCATCCTCAGAAGCATCAACATTTTGGCACCCAACAACTATCAGGCTGTATGAAGTCTGTATAGCTGTCAGATTTTATTGCTCCTTGCAGGCTAAACACAGCAAACTGTCATTATTTGTTCTGAACGTATGGAGTGTTCTGCCATCAGTTTGCCTCCTAAGGGACATGGTATTAAAGAGTGGAAAAGGAGAAGGCAAGGTGAGATGAATTTACTTTATTTTTAGCTGTCTGAAAAAGTAAAAAAAAAGAAAGAAAAAGGCAAAACAAATGTTATAGCCACAATTCGCTTATTCTGTAAGCTCTTAAAAATTGATTTCTGCTTATTAGATTTTGAAGAAAAACTTTTCAGACTTAATTTCTGTCTTTGTCAAGCCACCCACATTTCTTTGCAGAGTTGAATAAATTTTAGGAAAATAAAGAGCATACTTTTGGATGGTGCCAATCAATTCCTTAAGCAGGAACTTTGGAAAGTGTGAACGCAGGCTTTGTTCAGTGGACTGCTGCTTAAACAGAACATGTGTGACCTTTACAGACAGCACAGCAATAGCTTGCATTCTGCAATTTGTCAGTCTAATTCTTACTTTACCTCGTTATAAAACTCCAGGCCTTTTTCTGTAAGCAATCTCTAGGGTGCACCAAATATTTTTCAATAAATCCCCCTGTATAATTGCTTACCTTATCTGGCAATCATCTGCTAATCTGCTTAGAATAAAATTGATTGACAGCTCACAAAGTATGCTTTCCTTTCCTTTACCTCTACAGATTAATAGCATTATTTATTTTTTTCTTCTCAGCAACATCATGTCTCAATTAAATGTGATGCTGTAATGCTAAACACAAAGGTTTTTAAACATGAAAACCAATCATCAGAAAACAAGTCATCCAGACCATCAAATCAAGGTCTCAGTGGCACAAAATTCAAGTAGTCAGTGATGATTTGCGGTGTCCAAAGTCAGTGTATTGTCAGTCACAGAGATGCTTTAATTTTCCAGAATGTAGCACCTGTTAAAACTTCCAAAAGTACAAATACTTAAGATCACTGTGCTTTGCTGGCCTACAAACTGACCTGATGTAGATTGTAAAGAATAATATGAGACACCAAAACCAACAATACCAAAATTAACTGATGGCCACTGCAAAAGCAACCTGGACTTAATTAACACCTCAGAAGAGCCACAAGCTGATCACCTCCATGCCACGCTGCACTGACGCAGTAATTTACCCAAAAGGAGTCCAACCTAGTATTGATATCATATCCTGTATACAAGTCAAAAAGGTTAAGGTTAGTCAAAATGATCAATTGAATCAACATATGCCAGTATTTCATTTTAATTTAAATGTACATCCTGTTCAGAAACTTTTTAAAGACAATAGTGTGCCTAGTCTTTCTATAACATGACTTTAACAAAAATCACCCCCCTTGCTTTACGATATACCCAGTATTTTTTCCACTGTTCCAGTAATCAATTTTGGAAGTGTGAAAAGTGTGTGTTTTACTCCACCTACATAGCTTCACCTCTTATCTGCTTCTACCAATTTTTTCTTAAAACGCCTGCCTCCGTTTGACATTGTCTGCTTCCGTCTTCCCTAACTGTCACATAGCTGCTCAGTGCACACGCACCAAAAAGATAAAAAAAGTCAAAATTCCCTCTCCCACTATCACTTAATAATTATCAGCCTTTCTCTCTCTAGGACTCAAGACAGCAACCTTGCAAGAAAAATGCTGTTTTTTCTCTTCTATTTGGTTTTCCTTGCATACCTCTAGATTTCTTAGCAAAAAAAAATGAGGGGAGCTAATCTGTAAAATATTACACAAACCAATGTGTATCAGTTTGTAGGGATTTTGTAATTCTCTGCTTTTGACCTTCCAAAGTGGTACATTTTGGAATTACTATTCCATTTGTGGTGAAATTCAAACATGCCCATTAAGTGACACCTGAAATTAATTACCTTTTTATAGCTGAAAAGTTACATTTTGAAAAAGAAAAAAAATATATTGGTCAGAGTAGAAACATGTTTTAAACTCAATTACACACTTAAAAATCATTTTTAAGAATGACCATAAAACTTAATTTTTTTGGGGAGGATTTCAAAACAAAAAAAAAGTCCAAGTCTATTGGTTGGCAGCTTTGGACTACATCAACTAAATCCAATAGGTTGCACTTAAAAAAAAACAAATAGTGTCAGAATGTAATTACATTTATATGTATACAGCAAAAATAATCAGCTGATCTGAGTCTTTTCCGTATGTTTGGGCCAGCAATGAATTTATGAGACAAAATTAAATATCTAAGTTTATTTCAGTCCATCAGAAGCAGAACTTGAGCTTTTTAATTCCCGAGTGTCGCTGCAAAGAAGCAGGTGGTTTCTGCGCGCTCACATCTCGCCCACAATAGTTCTACCAATAATTCTACTAACTTCTAAATTAATATATGTAAGTTGACTTCAAAGAGAAAAGAAAAAAAAAAAACTAAAAAAATATCTGTTCATTTTTCTGGCATGGAGCTTGTAGAAGTCTTGTGTGAGTCACTCTTTTCAGGATTTTATTTGTGAAATAGTTGTTTTTAAATCTCATAATGTATGGTTTCTTTCCACTTCACGATAATGCACTGTTTTGTGTTGGTCTATCACTTGGTTGTTCAAGGTGCTTTAATGCTTTTCATGACATTATGGTGCCTTTGTGCTGCTGTATTACCCTTAAAAAACAAGCTAATAGAAGCAGCTTATTCATTCATTTTCCATCCATATTTTATTCTGTTCAGGGTCGTGGGAGGGCTGCAGGCTTTTCTAGTTCTCGCTGGTAAGAAAAAAAGTTCAAGTGCAAAGTTTATTGTTCTTATTATTTATCTGTTACTTTCATGTTAGAATATGCCAATATCTTAAAGCAATATTACCTCTTTTTTATTTTTACTAACCACTAAGCAGCAATACCCTGTGAAAGTTCTTTTTCAACAATATTTGACTTTATATATATATATATATATATATATATA